>JAPZIH010000845.1:0-154906 GCA_027410445.1 Discoglossus pictus | reverse complement strand
ATAGCTTTTAACATGCTACAACAAGAGCATAGTCCTAAACTTTCAAAAAAACACTATGAACCCTCACACCGCCCCTTACTTTTTCTCATAAATACTGTAGTTGAAAAGGCTTTGCTGTTAAAAAGTCTGGTGTGGACTTTACATTACTGGATGGCAAAGGAAAAGCAAAGTAGGGAATCATGAGTTAATCTCTGTGGCGTAATCGGTTAGCGCGTTCGACTGTTACCCGAAAGGTTGGTGATTCAAGCCCCCCCAGGGAAGTCTATTTATTTTGATGCCATAGCTTTTAACTTGCTATAACAAACTGCAGGGCATAGTCCTAACCTTTCAAAAAACTTTCCATCACTGGATGGCAAAGGAGAAGCAAATTAGGTAACCAGGTGTGTGTCTCTGTGGCGCAATCGGTTAGCGCGTTAACCGAAAGGTTGGTGGTTCAAGCCCACCCAGGGATGTCTATTTTTTTTGATACCCTAGCTTCTAACATGCTACAACAAACTGAAGAGCATAGTCCTAACCTTTCAAAAAAACACTATGAACCCTCACACCGCCCCTTACTTTTTCTCATAAATACTGTAGCTGAAAAGGCTTTGCTGTTAAAAAGTCTGGTGTGAACTTTCCATTACTGGATGGCAAAGGAAAAGCAAAGTAGGGAATCATGAGTGAGTCTCTGTGGCGCAATCGGTTAGCGCGTTCGGCTGTTAACCAAAAGGTTGGTGGTTCAAGCCTAACCAGGGAAGTCTGTTTATTTTGATGCCATAGCTTCTAACATGCTACAACAAACTGAAGAGCATAGTCCTAACCTTTCAAAAAAACGCTATGAACCCTCACACCGCCCCTTACTTTTTCTCATAAATAATGTAGTTAAAAAGGCTTTGCTGTTAAAAAGTCTGGTGTGGACTCTCCATTACTGAACGGCAAAGGAAAAGCAAAGTAGGTAATCAAGAGTATGTCTCTGTGGCGCAATCGGTTAGCGCGTTCGGCTGTTAACCAAAAGGTTGGTGGTTCAAGCCCACCCATGGAAGTCTGTTTATTTTGATGCCACAGCTTTTAACATGCTACAAAAAGAGCATAGTCCTAAACTTTCAAAAAAACACTATGAACCCTCACACCGCCCCTTACTTTTTCTCATAAATACTGTAGTTGAAAAGGCTTTGCTGTTAAAAAGTCTGGTGTGGACTTTACATTACTGGATGGCAAAGGAAAAGCAAAGTAGGGAATCATGAGTGAGTCTCTGTGGCCTAATCGGTTAGCGCGTTCGACTGTTACCCGAAAGGTTGGTGATTCAAGCCCACCCAGGGAAGTCTATTTATTTTGATGCCATAGCTTTTAACTTGCTATACCAAACTGCAGGGCATAGTCCTAACCTTTCAAAAAACTTTCCATCACTGGATGGCAAAGGAGAAGCAAATTAGGTAACCAGGTGTGTGTCTCTGTGGCGCAATCGGTTAGCGCGTTAACCGAAAGGTTGGTGGTTCAAGCCCACCCAGGGATGTCTATTTTTTTTGATACCCTAGCTTCTAACATGCTACAACAAACTGAAGAGCATAGTCCTAACCTTTCAAAAAAACACTATGAACCCTCACACCGCCCCTTACTTTTTCTCATAAATACTGTAGCTGAAAAGGCTTTGCTGTTAAAAAGTCTGGTGTGAACTTTCCATTACTGGATGGCAAAGGAAAAGCAAAGTAGGGAATCATGAGTGAGTCTCTGTGGCGCAATCGGTTAGCGCGTTCGGCTGTTAACCAAAAGGTTGGTGGTTCAAGCCTAACCAGGGAAGTCTGTTTATTTTGATGCCATAGCTTCTAACTTGCTATAACTAACTGCAGGGCATAGTCCTAACCTTTCAAAAAACTTTCCATCACTGGAAGGCAAAGGAGAAGCAAATTAGGTAACCAGGTTTGTGTCTCTGTGGCGCAATCTTTTAGCGCGTTCGGCTGTTATCCGAAAGGTTGGTGGTTCAAGCCCACCCAGGGACGTCTATTTATTTTGATGCCATAGCTTTTAACATGTTACAACAAACTGAAGAGCATAGTCCTAACCTTTCAAAAAAACACTATGAACCCTCACACCGCCCCTTACTTTTTCTCATAAATACTGTAGTTGAAAAGGCTTTGCTGGGAAAAAGTCTGGTGTGGACTTTCCATTACTGGATGGCAAAGGAAAAGCAAAGTAGGGAATCATGAGTGAGTCTCTATGGCGCAATCGGTTAGCGTGTTCGGCTGTTAACCGAGAGGTGGGTAGTTCAAGCCCACCCAGGGACGTCTATTTATTTTGATGCCATAGCTTCTAACATGCTACAACAAACTGAAGAGCATAGTCCTAACCTTTCAAAAAAAAACGCTATGAACCCTCACACCGCCCCTTACTTTTTCTCATAAATAATGTAGTTAAAAAGGCTTTGCTGTTAAAAAGTCTGGTGTGGACTCTCCATTACTGAACGGCAAAGGAAAAGCAAAGTAGATAATCAAGAGTATGTCTCTGTGGCGCAATCGGTTAGCGCGTTCGGCTGTTAACCAAAAGGTTGGTGGTTTAAGCCCACCCAGGGACATCTATTTATTTTGATGCCATAGCTTTTAACTTGCTATAACAAACTGCAGGGCATAGTCCTAACCTTTCAAAAAACTTTCCATCACTGGATGGCAAAGGAGAAGCAAATTAGGTAACCAGGTGTGTGTCTCTGTGGCGCAATCGGTTAGCGCGTTCGGCTGTTAACCGAAAGGTTCGTGGTTCAAGCCCACGCAGGGACGTCTATTTATTTTGATGCCATAGCTTTTAACATGCTACAACAAACTGAAGAGCATAGTCCTAAACTTTCAAAAAAACATTATGAACCCCCCCCCTGGCCCTTACTGTTTCTCATAAATACTGTAGTTGAAAAGGCTTTGCTGTTAAAAAGTCTGGTGTGGACTTTCCATTACTGGATGGCAAAGGAAAAGCAAAGTAGGGAATCATGAGTGAGTCTCTGTGGTGCAATCGGTTAGCGCGTTCGGCTGTTACCCGAAAGGTTCGTGATTCAAGCTCACCCAGGGAAGTCTATTTATTTTGATGCCATAGCTTTTAACTTGCTATAACAAACTGCAGGGCATAGTCCTAACCTTTCAAAAAACTTTCCATCACTGAATGGCAAAGGAGAAGCAAATTAGTTAACCAGGTTTGTGTCTCTGTGGCGCAATCTTTTAGCGCGTTCGGCTGTTATCCGAAAGGTTGGTGGTTCAAGCCCACCCAGGGACGTCTATTTATTTTGATGCCATAGCTTTTAACATGTTACAACAAACTGAAGAGCATAGTCCTAACCTTTCAAAAAAAACACTATGAACCCTCACACCGCCCCTTACTTTTTCTCATAAATACTGTAGTTGAAAAGGCTTTGCTGTAAAAAAGTCTGGTGTGGACTTTCCATTACTGGATGGCAAAGGAAAAGCAAAGTAGGGAATCATGAGTGAGTCTCTATGGCGCAATCGGTTAGCGTGTTCGGCTGTTAACCGAGAGGTGGGTAGTTCAAGCCCACCCAGGGATGTCTATTTATTTTGATGCCATAGCTTCTAACATGCTACAACAAACTGAAGAGCATAGTCCTAACCTTTCAAAAAAACGCTATGAACCCTCACACCGCCCCTTACTTTTTCTCATAAATAATGTAGTTAAAAAGGCTTTGCTGTTAAAAAGTCTGGTGTGGACTTTCCATTACTGGATGGCAAAGGAAAAGCAAAGTAGGGAATCATGAGTGAGTCTCTATGGCGCAATCGGTTAGCGTGTTCGGCTGTTAACCGAGAGGTGGGTAGTTCAAGCCCACCCAGGGACGTCTATTTATTTTGATGCCATAGCTTCTAACATGCTACAACAAACTGAAGAGAATAGTCCTAACCTTTCAAAAAAACGCTATGAACCCTCACACCGCCCCTTACTTTTTCTCATAAATAATGTAGTTAAAAAGGCTTTGCTGTTAAAAAGTCTGGTGTGGACTCTCCATTACTGAACGGCAAAGGAAAAGCAAAGTAGATAATCAAGAGTATGTCTCTGTGGCGCAATCGGTTAGCGCGTTCGGCTGTTAACCAAAAGGTTGGTGGTTTAAGCCCACCCAGGGACATCTATTTATTTTGATGCCATAGCTTTTAACTTGCTATAACAAACTGCAGGGCATAGTCCTAACCTTTCAAAAAACTTTCCATCACTGGATGGCAAAGGAGAAGCAAATTAGGTAACCAGGTGTGTGTCTCTGTGGCGCAATCGGTTAGCTCGTTCGGCTGTTAACCGAAAGGTTGGTGGTTCAAGCCCACCCAGGGACGTCTATTTATTTTGATGCCATAGCTTTTAACATGCTACAAACAAGAGCATAGTCCTAAACTTTCAAAAAAACACTATGAACCCTCACACCGCCCCTTACTTTTTCTCATAAATACTGTAGTTGAAAAGGCTTTGCTGTTAAAAATTCTGGTGTGGACTTTCCATTACTGAATGGCAAAGGAAAAGCAATCAGTTAGCACGTTCGGCTGTTACCCGAAAGGTTGGTGATTCAAGCCCACCCAGGGACGCATATTTATTTTGATGCCATAGCTTTTAACTTGCTATAACAAACTGCAGGGCATAGTCCTAACCTTTCAAAAAACTTTCCATCACCGGATGGCAAAGGAGAAGCAAATTAGGTCACCAGGTGTGTGTCTCTGTGGCTTAATCGGTTAGCGCGTTCGGCTGTTAACCTAAAGGTTGGTGGTTCAAGCCCACCCAGGGACGTCTATTTATTTTGATGCCATAGCTTCTAACATGCTACAACAAACTGAAGAGCATAGTCCTAACTTTTCAAAAAAACACTATGAACCCTCACACCGCCCCTTACTTTTTCTCATAAATACTGTAGTTGAAAAGGCTTTGCTGTTAAAAAGTCTGGTGTGGACTTTCCATTACTGGATGGCAAAGGAAAAGCAAAGTAGGGAATCATGAGTGAGTCTCTGTGGTGCAATTGGTTAGCGCGTTCGGCTGTTACCCGAAAGGTTGGTTATTCAAGCCCACCCAGGGAAGTCTATTTATTTTGATGCCATAGCTTTTAACTTGCTATAACAAACTGCAGGGCATAGTCCTAACATTTAAAAAAACTTTCCATCACTAAATGGCAAAGGAGAAGCAAATTAGTTAACCAGGTTTGTGTCTCTGTGGCGCAATCGGTTAGCGTGTTCGGCTGTTAACCGAAAGGTTGGTGGTTCAAGCCCACCCAGGGAAGTCTGTTTATTTTGATGCCATAGCTTTTAACATGCTGCAAAAAGAGACTAGTCCTAAACTTTCAAAAAAACACTATGAACCCTCACACTGCCCCTTACTTTTTCTCATAAATACTGTAGTTGAAAAGGCTTTGCTGTTAAAAAGTCTGGTGTGGACTTTACATTACTGGATGGCAAAGGAAAAGCAAAGTAGGGATCATGAGTGAGTCTCTGTGGCGTAATCGGTTTGCGCGTTCGACTGTTACCCGAAAGGTTGGTGATTCAAGCCCACCCAGGGAAGTCTATTTATTTTGATGCCATAGCTTTTAACTTGCTATAACAAACTGCAGGGCATAGTCCTAACCTTTCAAAAAACTTTCCATCACCGGATGGCAAAGGAGAAGCAAATTAGGAAACCAGGTGTGTGTCTCTGTGGCGCAATCGGTTAGCGCGTTCGGCTGTTAACCAAAAGGTTGGTGGTTCAAGCCCACCCAGGGAAGTCTGTTTATTTTGATGCCATAGCTTTTAACATGCTACAAAAAGAGCATAGTCCTAAACTTTCAAAAAAACACTATGAACCCTCACACCGCCCCTTACTTTTTCTCATAAATACTGTAGTTGAAAAGGCTTTGCTGTTAAAAAGTCTGGTGTGGACTTTCCATTACTGGATGGCAAAGGAAAAGGAAAGTAGGGAGTCATGAATGAGTCTCTGTGGCGCAATCGGTTAGCGCGTTCGGCTGTTAACCGAAAGGTTCGTGGTTCAAGCCCACGCAGGGACGTCTATTTATTTTGATGCCATAGCTTTTAACATGCTACAACAAACTGAAGAGCATAGTCCTAAACTTTCAAAAAAACATTATGAACCCTCACACAGCCCCTTACTTTTTCTCATAAATACTGTAGTCTAAAAGGCTTTGCTGTTAAAAAGTCTGGTGTGGACTTTCCATTACTGGATGGCAAAGGAAAAGCAAAGTAGGGAATCATGAGTGAGTCTCTGTGGTGCAATCGGTTAGCGCGTTCGGCTGTTACCCAAAAGGTTCGTGATTCAAGCTCACCCAGGGAAGTCTATTTATTTTGATGCCATAGCTTTTAACTTGCTATAACAAACTGCAGGGCATAGTCCTAACCTTTCAAAAAACTTTCCATCACTGAATGGCAAAGGAGAAGCAAATTAGTTAACCAGGTTTGTGTCTCTGTGGCGCAATCTGTTAGCTCGTTCGGCTGTTATCCGAAAGGTTGGTGGTTCAAGCCCACCCAGGGACGTCTATTTATTTTGATGCCATAGCTTTTAACATGTTACAACAAACTGAAGAGCTTAGTCCTAACCTTTCAAAAAAACACTATGAACCCTCACACCGCCCCTTACTTTTTCTCATAAATACTGTAGCTGAAAAGGCTTTGCTGTTAAAAAATCTGGTGTGGACTTTCCATTACTGGATGGCAAAGGAAAAGCAAAGTAGAGAATTATGAGTGAGTCTCTGTGGCGCAATCGGTTATCGCGTTCGGCTGTTAACTGAAAGGTTGGTGGTTCAAGCCCACCCAGGGACGTCTATTTATTTTGATGCCATATCTTTTAACATGCTACAACAAACTGAAGAGCATAGTCCTAAACTTTCAAAAAAACACTATTAACCCTCACACCGCCCCTTACTTTTTCTCATAAATACTGTAGTTGAAAAGGCGTTGCTGTTAAAAAGTCTGGTGTGGACTTTCCATTACTGGATGGCAAAGGAAAAGCAAAGTAGGGAATCATGAGTGAGTCTCTGTGGTGCAAACGGTTAGCGCGTTCGGCTTTTACCCGAAAGGTTGGTGATTCAAGCCCACCCAGGGAAGTCTATTTATTTTGATGCCATAGCTTTTAACTTGCTATAACAAACTGCAGGGCATAGTCCTAACATTTCAAAAAACTTTCCATCACTGAATGGCAAAGGAGAAGCAAATTAGTTAACCAGGTTTGTGTCTCTGTGGCGCAATTGGTTAGCGCGTTTGGCTGTTAACCGAAAGGTTGGTGGTTCAAGCCCACCCAGGGACGTCTATTTATTTTGATGCCATAGCTTTTAACATGCTACAACAAACTGAAGAGCATAGTCCTAACCTTTCAAAAAAACACTATGAACCCTCACACCACCCCTTACTTTTTCTCATAAATACTGTAGTTGAAAAGGCTTTGCTGTTAAAAAGTCTGGTGTGGACTCTCCATTACTGAACGGCAAAGGAAAAACAAAGTAGATAATCAAGAGTATGTCTCTGTGGCGCAATCGGTTAGCGCGTTCGGCTGTTAACCGAAAGGTTGGTGGTTCAAGCCCACCCAGGGACGTCTATTTATTTTGATGCCATAGCTTTTAACATGCTACAACAAGAGCATAGTCCTAAACTTTCAAAAAAACACTATGAACCCTCACACCGCCCCTTACTTTTTCTCATAAACACTGTAGTTGAAAAGGCTTTGCTGTTAAAAAGTCTGGTGTGGACTTTACATTACTGGATGGCAAAGGAAAGGCAAAGTAGGGAATCATGAGTGAGTCTCTGTGGCGTAATCGGTTAGCGCGTTCGGCTGCTACTCGAAAGGTTGGTGATTCAAGCCCACCCAGGGAAGTCTATTTATTTTGATGCCATAGCTTTAAACTTGCTATAACAAACTGCAGGGCATAGTCCTAACCTTTCAAAAAACTTTCCATCACTGGATGGCAAAGGAGAAGCAAATTAGGTAACCAGGTGTGTGTCTCTGTGGCGCAATCGGTTAGCGCGTTCGGCTGTTAACCGAAAGGTTGGTGGTTCAAGCCCACTCAGGGACGTTTATTTATTTTGATGCCATAGCTTCTAACATGCTACAACAAACTGAAGAGCATAGTCCTAACCTTTCAAAAAAACACTATGAACCCTCACACCGCCCCTTACTTTTTCTCATAAATACTGTAGTTGAAAAGGCTTTGCTGTTAAAAAGTCTGGTGTGGACTTTCCATTACTGAATGGCAAAGGAAAAGCAAAGTAGATAATCAAGAGCATGTCTCTGTGGCGCAATCGGTTAGCGCGTTCGGCTGTTACCCGAAAGGTTCGTGGTTCAAGCCCACCCAGGGACGTCTATTTATTTTGATGCCATAGCTTTTAACATGCTACAACAAGAGCATAGTCCTAAACTTTCAAAAAAACACTATGAACCCTCACACCGCCCCTTACTTTTTCTCATAAATACTGTAGTTGAAAAGGCTTTGCTGTTAAAAAGTCTGGTGTGGACTTTACATTACTGGATGGCAAAGGAAAAGCAAAGTAGGGAATCATGAGTGAGTCTCTGTGGCGTAATCGGTTAGCGCGTTCGACTGTTTCCCGAAAGGTTGGTAAATCAAGCCCACCCAGGGAAGTCTATTTATTTTGATGCCATAGCTTTTAATTTGCTATAACAAACTGCAGGGCATAGTCCTAACCTTTCAAAAAACTTTCCATAACTGGATGGCAAAGGAGAAGCAAATTAGGTAACCAGGTGTGTGTCTCTGTGGCGCAATCGGTTAGCGCGTTCGGCTGTTAACCGAAAGGTTAGTGGTTCAAGCCCACTCAGGGACGTCTATTTATTTTGATGCCATAGCTTCTAACATGCTACAACAAACTGAAGAGCATAGTCCTAACCTTTCAAAAAAAACACTATGAACCCTCACACCGCCCCTTACTTTTTCTCATAAATACTGTAGTTGAAAAGGCTTTGCTGTTAAAAAGTCTGGTGTGGACTTTCCATTACTGGATGGCAAAGGAAAAGCAAAGTAGGGAGTCATGAATGAGTCTCTGTGGCGCAATCGGTTAGCGCGTTCGGCTGTTAACCGAAAGGTTCGTGGTTCAAGCCCACGCAGGGACGTCTATTTATTTTGATGCCATAGCTTTTAACATGCTACAACAAACTGAAGAGCATAGTCCTAAACTTTCAAAAAAACATTATGAACCCCTTACACCGCCCCTTACTTTTTCTTATAAATACTGTAGTTGAAAAGGCTTTGCTGTTAAAAAGTCTGGTGTGGACTTTCCATTACTGGATGGCAAAGGAAAAGCAAAGTAGGGACTCATGAGTGAGTCTCTGTGGTGCAATCGGTTAGCGCGTTCGGCTGTTACCCGAAAGGTTCGTGATTCAAGCTCACCCAGGGAAGTCTATTTATTTTGATGCCATAGCTTTTAACTTGCTATAACAAACTGCAGGGCATAGTGCTAACCTTTCAAACAACTTTCCATCACTGAATGGCAAAGGAGAAGCAAATTAGTTAACCAGGTTTGTGTCTCTGTGGCGCAATCTGTTAGCGCGTTCGGCTGTTATCCGAAAGGTTGGTGGTTCAAGCCCACCCAGGGACGTCTATTTATTTTGATGCCATAGCTTTTAACATGTTACAACAAACTGAAGAGCTTAGTCCTAACCTTTCAAAAAAACACTATGAACCCTCACACCGCCCCTTACTTTTTCTCATAAATACTGTAGCTGAAAAGGCTTTGCTGTTAAAAAATCTGGTGTGGACTTTCCATTACTGGATGGCAAAGGAAAAGCAAAGTAGGGAATCATGAGTGAGTCTCTGTGGTGCAATCGGTTAGCGCGTTCGGCTGTTACCCGAAAGGTTGGTGATTCAAGCCCACCCAGGGAAGTCTATTTATTTTGATGCCATAGCTTTTAACTTGCTATAACAAACTGCAGGGCATAGTCCTAACATTTCAAAAAACTTTCCATCACTGAATGGCAAAGGAGAAGCAAATTAGTTAACCAGGTTTGTGTCTCTGTGGCGCAATCGGTTAGCGCGTTCGGCTGTTAACCGAAAGGTTGGTGGTTCAAGCCCACCCAGGGACGTCTACTAATTTTGATGCCATAGCTTTTAACATGCTACAACAAACTGAAGAGCATAGTCCTAAACTTTCAAAAAAACACTATGAACCCTCACACCGCCCCTTACTTTTTCTAATAAATACTGTAGTTGAAAAGGCTTTGCTGTTAAAAAGTCTGGTGTGGACTTTCCATTACTGAATGGCAAAGGAAAAGCCAAGTAGATAATCAAGAGAATGTCTCTTTGGCGCAATCGGTTAGCGTGTTCGGCTGTTAACCGAAAGGTTGGAGGTTCAAGCCCACCCAGGGACGTCTATTTATTTTGATGCCATAGCTTTTAACATGTTACAACAAACTGAAGAGCATAGTCCTAACCTTTCAAAAAAACACTATGAACCCTCACACCACCCCTTACTTTTTCTCATAAATACTGTAGTTGAAAAGGCTTTGCTGTTAAAAAGTCTGGTGTGGACTCTCCATTACTGAACGGCAAAGGAAAAACAAAGTAGATAATCAAGAGTATGTCTCTGTGGCGCAATCGGTTAGCGCGTTCGGCTGTTAACCGAAAGGTTGGTGGTTCAAGCCCACTCAGGGACGTCTATTTATTTTGATGCCATAGCTTTTAACATGCTACAACAAGAGCATAGTCCTAAACTTTCAAAAAAACACTATGAACCCTCACACCGCCCCTTACTTTTTCTCATAAATACTGTAGTTGAAAAGGCTTTGCTGTTAAAAAGTCTGGTGTGGACTTTCCATTACTGAATGGCAAAGGAAAAGCCAAGTAGTTAATCAAGAGTATGTCTCTGTGACGCAATCGGTTACCGTGTTTGGCTGTTAACCGAAAGGTTGGTGGTTTAAGCCCACCCAGGGACGTCTATTTATTTTGATGCCATAGCTTTTAACATGTTACAACAAACTGAAGAGCATAGTCCTAAACTTTAAAAAAAACACTATGAACCCTCACACCGCCCCTTACTTTTTCTCATAAATACTGTAGTTGAAAAGGCTTTGCTGTGAAAAAGTCTGGTGTGGACTTTCCATTACTGGATGGCAATGGAAAAGCAAAGTAGGGAATCATGAGTGAGTCTCTATGGCGCGATCGGTAAGCGCGTTCGGCTGTTAACCAAAAGCATGGTGATTCAAGCCCACCCAGGGACATCTATTTATTTTGATGCCATAGCTTCTAACATGCTACAACAAACTGAAGAGCATAGTCCTAACCTTTCAAAAAAACACTATGAACCCTCACACCGCCCCTTACTTTTTCTCATAAATACTGTAGTTGAAAAGGCTTTGCTGTTAAAAAGTCTGGTGTGGACTCTCCATTACTGAACGGCAAAGGAAAAGCAAAGTAGATAATCAAGAGTATGTCTCTGTGGCGCAATCGGTTAGCACGTTCGGCTGTTAGTCGAAAGGTTGGTGGTTCAAGCCCACCCAGGGACGTCTATTTATTTTGATGCCATAGCTTTTAACTTGCTATAACAAACTGCAGGGCATAGTCCTAACCTTTCAAAAAACTTTCCATCACTGGATGGCAAAGGAGAAGCAAATTAGGTAACCAGGTGTGTGTCTCTGTGGCGCAATCGGTTAGCGCGATAACCGAAAGGTTGGTGGTTCAAGCCCACCCAGGGACGTCTATTTTTTTTGATACCCTAGCTTCTAACATGCTACAACAAACTAAAGAGCATAGTCCTAAACTTTCAAAAAAACACTATGAACCCTCACACCGCCCCTTACTTTTTCTCATAAATACGGTAGTTGAAAAGGCTTTGCTGTTAAAAAGTCTGCTGTGGACTTTCCATTACTGGATGGCAAAGGAAAAGCAAAGTAGGGAATCATGAGTGAGTCTCTGTGGTGCATTCGGTTAGCGCGTTCGGCTGTTACCCGAAACGTTGGTGATTCAAACCCACCCAGAGAAGTCTATTTATTTTGATGCCATAGCTTTTAACTTGCTATAACAAACTGCAGGGCATAGTCCTAACATTTCAAAAAACTTTCCATCACTGAATGGCAAAGGAAAAGCAAATTAGTTAACCAGGTTTGTGTCTCTGTGGCGCAATCGGTTAGCGCGTTCGGCTGTTAACCGAAAGGTTGGTGGTTCAAGCCCACCCAGGGACGTCTAATCATTTTGATGCCATAGCTTTTAACATGCTACAACAAACTGAAGAGCATAGTCCTAAAATTTCAAAAAAACACTATGAACCCTCACACCGCCCCTTACTTTTTCTCATAAATACTGTAGTTGAAAAGGCTTTGCTGTTAAAAAGTCTGGTGTGGACTTTCCATTACTGAATGGCAAAGGAAAAGCCAAGTAGTTAATCGAGAGTATGTCTCTGTGGCGCAATCGGTTAGCGTGTTTGGCTGTTAACCGAAAGGTTGGTGGTTCAAGCCCACCCAGGGATGTCTATTTATTTTGATGCCATAGCTTTTAACATGTTACAACAAACTGAAGAGCATAGTCCTAAACTTTCAAAAAAACACTATGAACCCTCACACCGCCCCTTACTTTTTCTCATAAATACTGTAGTTGAAAAGGCTTTGCTGTGAAAAAGTCTGGTGTGGACTTTCCATTACTGGATGGCAAAGGAAAAGCAAAGTAGGGAATCATGAGTGAGTCTCTATGGCGCGATCGGTAAGCGCGTTCGGCGGTTAACCAAAAGCTTGGTGATTCAAGCCCACCCAGGGACATCTATTTATTTTGATGCCATAGCTTCTAACATGCTACAACAAACTGAAGAGCATAGTCCTAACCTTTCAAAAAAAACACTATGAACCCTCACACCGCCCCTTACTTTTTCTCATAAATACTGTAGGTGAAAAGGCTTTGCTGTTAAAAAGTCTGGTGTGGACTCTCCATTACTGAACGGCAAAGGAAAAGCAAAGTAGATAATCAAGAGTATGTCTCTGTGGCGCAATCGGTTAGCGCGTTTGGCTGTTAGCCGAAAGGTTGGTGGTTCAAGCCCACCCAGGGACTTCTATTTATTTTGATGCCATAGCTTTTAACATGCTACAACAAGAGCATAGTCCTAAACTTTCAAAAAAACACTATGAACCCTCACACCGCCCCTTACTTTTTCTCATAAATACTGTAGTTGAAAAGGCTTTGCTGTTAAAAAGTCTGGTGTGGACTCTCCATTTCTGAATGGCAAAGGAAAAGCAAAGTAGATAATCAAAAGTCTGTCTCTGTGGCGCAATCGGTTAGTGCGTTCGGCTGTTAACCGAAAGGTTAGTGTTTCAAGTCCACCCAGGGATGTCTATTTATTTTGATGCCATAGCTTTTAACTTGCTATAACAAACTGCAGGGCATAGTCCTAACCTTTCAAAAAACTTTCCATCACTGGATGGCAAAGGAGAAGCAAATTAGGTAACCAGGTGTGTGTCTCTGTGGCGTAATCGGTTAGCGCGTTAACCGAAAGGTTGGTGGTTCAAGCCCACCCAGGGATGTCTATTTTTTTTGATACCCTAGCTTCTAACATGCTACAACAAACTGAAGAGCGTAGTCCTAACCTTTCAAAAAAACACTATGAACCCTCACACCACCCCTTACTTTTTCTCATAAATACTGTAGCTGAAAAGGCTTTGCTGTTAAAAAGTCTGGTGTGGACTTTCCATTACTGGATGGCAAAGGAAAAGCAAAGTAGGGAATCATGAGTGAGTCTCTGTGGCGCAATCGGTTAGCGCGTTCGGCTGTTAACCGAAAGGTTGGTGGTTCAAGCCCACCCAGGGACGTCTATTTATTTTGATGCCATAGCTTTTAACTTGCTATAACAAACTGCAGGGCATAGTCCTAACCTTTCAAAAAACTTTCTATCACTGAATGGCAAAGGAGAAGCAAATTAGTTAACCAGGTTTGTGTCTCTGTGGCGCAATCGGTTAGCGCGTACGGCTGTTAACATAAAGTTTGGTGGTTCAAGCCCACCCAGGGACGTCTATTAATTTGATGCCATAGCTTTTAACATGCTACAACAAACTGAAGAGCATAGTCCTAAACTTTCAAAAAAACACTATGAACCCTCACACCGCCCCTTACTTTTTCTCATAAATACTGTAGTTGAAAAGGCTTTGCTGTTAAAAAGTCTGGTGTGGACTTTCCATTACTGGATGGCAAAGGAAATGCAAAGTAGTGAATCATGAGTGAGTCTCTGTGGTGCATTCGGTTAGCGCGTTCGGCTGTTACCCGAAAGGTTGGTGATTCAAACCCACCCAGAGAAGTCTATTTATTTTGATGCCATAGCTTTTAACTTGCAATAACAAACTGCAAGGCATAGTCCTAACCTTTCAAAAAAACTTTCCATCACTGGATGGCAAAGGAGAAGCAAATTAGTTAACCAGGTGTGTGTCTCTGTGGCGCAATCGGTTAGCGCGTTCGGCTGTTAACCGAAAGGTTGGTGGTTCAAGCCCACCCAGGGACGTCTATTTATTTTGATGCCATAGCTTCTAACATGCTACAACAAACTGAAGAGCATAGTGCTAACCTTTCAAAAAAACACTATGAACCCGCACACCGCCCCTTACTTTTTCTCATAAATACTGTAGTTGAAAAGGCTTTGCTGTGAAAATGTCTGGTGTGGACTCTCCATTACTGAACGGCAAAGGAAAAGCAAAAAAGATAATCAAGAGGATGTCTCTGTGGTGCAAACGGTTAGCGCGTTCGGCTGTTAACCGAAAGGTTGGTGGTTCAAGCCCACCCAGGGACGTCTATTTATTTTGATGCCATAGCTTTTAACATGCTACAACAAACTGAAGAGCATAGTCCTAAACTTTCAAAAAAACACTATGAACCCTCACACCACCCCTTACTTTTTCTCATAAATACTGTAGTTGAAAAGGCTTTGCTGTTAAAAAGTCTGGTGTGGACTTTCCATTACTGGATGGCAAAGGAAATGCAAAGTAGTGAATCATGAGTGAGTCTCTGTGGTGCATTCGGTTAGCGCGTTCGGCTGTTACCCGAAAGGTTGGTGATTCAAGCCCACCCAGTGAAGTCTATTTATTTTGATGCCATAGCTTTTAACTTGCTATAACAAACTGCAGGGCATAGTCCTAACCTTTCAAAAAACTTTCCATCACTGGATGGCAAAGTAGAAGCAAATTAGGTAAACAGGTGTGTGTCTCTGTGGTGCAATCGGTTAGCGCGTTCGGCTGTTAACCGAAAGGTTGGTGATTCAAGCCCACCCAGGGAAGTCTATTAATTTTGATGCCATAGCTTTTAACATGCTACAACAAACTGAAGAGCATAGTCCTAACCTTTCAAAAAAACACTATGAACCCTCACACCGCCCCTTACTTTTTCTCATAAATACTGTAGTTGAAAAGGCTTTGCTGTTAAAAAGTCTGGTGTGGACTCTCCATTACTGAACGGCAAAGGAAAAGCAAAGTAGATAATCAAGAGTATGTCTCTGTGGCGCAATCGGTTAGCGCGTTTGGCTGTTAGCCGAAAGGTTGGTGGTTCAAGCCCACCCAGGGACTTCTATTTATTTTGATGCCATAGCTTTTAACATGCTACAACAAGAGCATAGTCCTAAACTTTCAAAAAAACACTATGAACCCTCACACCGCCCCTTACTTTTTCTCATAAATACTGTAGTTGAAAAGGCTTTGCTGTTAAAAAGTCTGGTGTGGACTCTCCATTTCTGAATGGCAAAGGAAAAGCAAAGTAGATAATCAAAAGTCTGTCTCTGTGGCGCAATCGGTTAGTGCGTTCGGCTGTTAACCGAAAGGTTAGTGTTTCAAGCCCACCCAGGGATGTCTATTTATTTTGATGCCATAGCTTTTAACTTGCTATAACAAACTGCAGGGCATAGTCCTAACCTTTCAAAAAACTTTCCATCACTGGATGGCAAAGGAGAAGCAAATTAGTTAACCAGGTGTGTGTCTCTGTGGCGCAATCGGTTAGCGCGTTAACCGAAAGGTTGGTGGTTCAAGCCCACCCAGGGATGTCTATTTTTTTTGATACCCTAGCTTCTAACATGCTACAACAAACTGAAGAGCGTAGTCCTAACCTTTCAAAAAAACACTATGAACCCTCACACCACCCCTTACTTTTTCTCATAAATACTGTAGCTGAAAAGGCTTTGCTGTTAAAAAGTCTGGTGTGGACTTTCCATTACTGGATGGCAAAGGAAAAGCAAAGTAGGGAATCATGAGTGAGTCTCTGTGGCGCAATCGGTTAGCGCGTTCGGCTGTTAACCGAAAGGTTGGTGGTTCAAGCCCACCCAGGGACGTCTATTTATTTTGATGCCATAGCTTTTAACTTGCTATAACAAACTGCAGGGCATAGTCCTAACCTTTCAAAAAACTTTCCATCACTGAATGGCAAAGGAGAAGCAAATTAGTTAACCAGGTTTGTGTCTCTGTGGCGCAATCGGTTAGCGCGTACGGCTGTTAACATAAAGTTTGGTGGTTCAAGCCCACCCAGGGACGTCTATTAATTTGATGCCATAGCTTTTAACATGCTACAACAAACTGAAGAGCATAGTCCTAAACTTTCAAAAAAACACTATGAACCCTCACACCGCCCCTTACTTTTTCTCATAAATACTGTAGTTGAAAAGGCTTTGCTGTTAAAAAGTCTGGTGTGGACTTTCCATTACTGGATGGCAAAGGAAATGCAAAGTAGTGAATCATGAGTGAGTCTCTGTGGTGCATTCGGTTAGCGCGTTCGGCTGTTACCCGAAAGGTTGGTGATTCAAACCCACCCAGAGAAGTCTATTTATTTTGATGCCATAGCTTTTAACTTGCAATAACAAACTGCAGGGCATAGTCCTAACCTTTAAAAAAAACTTTCCATCACTGGATGGCAAAGGAGAAGCAAATTAGTTAACCAGGTGTGTGTCTCTGTGGCGCAATCGGTTAGCGCGTTCGGCTGTTAACCGAAAGGTTGGTGGTTCAAGCCCACCCAGGGACGTCTATTTATTTTGATGCCATAGCTTCTAACATGCTACAACAAACTGAAGAGCATAGTGCTAACCTTTCAAAAAAACACTATGAACCCGCACACCGCCCCTTACTTTTTCTCATAAATACTGTAGTTGAAAAGGCTTTGCTGTGAAAATGTCTGGTGTGGACTCTCCATTACTGAACGGCAAAGGAAAAGCAAAAAAGATAATCAAGAGGATGTCTCTGTGGTGCAAACGGTTAGCGCGTTCGGCTGTTAACCGAAAGGTTGGTGGTTCAAGCCCACCCAGGGACGTCTATTTATTTTGATGCCATAGCTTTTAACATGCTACAACAAACTGAAGAGCATAGTCCTAAACTTTCAAAAAAACACTATGAACCCTCACACCACCCCTTACTTTTTCTCATAAATACTGTAGTTGAAAAGGCTTTGCTGTTAAAAAGTCTGGTGTGGACTTTCCATTACTGGATGGCAAAGGAAATGCAAAGTAGTGAATCATGAGTGAGTCTCTGTGGTGCATTCGGTTAGCGCGTTCGGCTGTTACCCGAAAGGTTGGTGATTCAAGCCCACCCAGTGAAGTCTATTTATTTTGATGCCATAGCTTTTAACTTGCTATAACAAACTGCAGGGCATAGTCCTAACCTTTCAAAAAACTTTCCATCACTGAATGGCAAAGTAGAAGCAAATTAGGTAAACAGGTGTGTGTCTCTGTGGTGCAATCGGTTAGCGCGTTCGGCTGTTAACCGAAAGGTTGGTGATTCAAGCCCACCCAGGGAAGTCTATTAATTTTGATGCCATAGCTTTTAACATGCTACAACAAACTGAAGAGCATAGTCCTAAACTTTCAAAAAAACACTATGAACCCTCACACCGCCCCTTACTTTTTCTCATAAATACTGTAGTTGAAAAGGCTTTGCTGTTAAAAAGTCTGGTGTGGACTTTTTGTTACTGAATGGCAAAGGAAAAGCAAAGTAGATAATCAAGAGTATGTCTCTGTGGCGCAATCGGTTAGCGTGTTCGGCTGTTAACCGAAAGGTTGGTGGTTCAAGCCAACCCAGGGACGTCTTTTTATTTTGATGCCATAGCTTTTAACATGTTACAACAAACTGAAGAGCATAGTCCTAAACTTTCAAAAAAACACTATGAACCCTCACACCGCCCCTTACTTTTTCTCATAAATACTGTAGTTGAAAAGGCTTTGCTGTTAAAAAAAAAGTCTGGTGTGGACTTTCCATTACTGGATGGCAAAGGAAAAGCAAAGTAGGGAATCAAGAGTGAGTCTCTATGGCGCGATCGGTTAGCGCGTTCGGTTGTTAACCGGAAAGCTTGGTGGTTCAAGCCCACCCAGGGACGTCTATTTATTTTGATGCCATAGCTTCTAACATGCTACAACAAACTGAAGAGCATAGTCCTAACCTTTCAAAAAAACACTATGAACCCTCACACCGCCCCTTACTTTTTCTCATAAATAATGTAGTTGAAAAGGCTTTGCTGTTAAAAAGTCTGGTGTGGACTTTTCATTACTGGATGGCAAAGGAAAAGCAAACTAGGGAATCATGAGTGAGTCTCTGTGGCGCAATCGGTTAGCGCGTTCGGCTGTTAACCGAAAGGTTGGTGGTTCAAGCCCACCCCGGGACGTCTATTTATTTTGATGCCATAGCTTTAACATGCTACAACAAACTGAAGAGCATAGTCCTAAACTTTCAAAAAAACACTATGAACCCTCACACCGCCCCTTACTTTTTCTCATAAATACTGTAGTTGAAAAGGCTTTGCTGTTAAAAAGTCTGGTGTGGACTTTCCATTACTGGATGGCAAAGTAAATGCAAAGTAGTGAATCATGAGTGAGTCTCTGTGGTGCATTCGGTTAGCGCGTTCGGCTGTTACCCGAAAGGTTGGTGATTCAAACCCACCCAGGGAAGTCTATTTATTTTGATGCCATAGCTTTTAACTTGCAATTACAAACTGCAGGGCATAGTCCTAACCTTTCAAAAAACTTTCCATCACTGGATGGCAAAGGAGAAGCAAATTAGTTAACCAGGTGTGTGTCTCTGTGGCGCAATCGTTTAGCGCGTTCGGCTGTTAACCGAAAGGTTGGTGGTTCAAGCCCACCCAGGGACGTCTATTTATTTTGATGCCATAGCTTTTAACATGCTACAACAAACTGAAGAGCATAGTCCTAAACTTTAAAAAAAACACTATGAACCCTCACACCGCCCCTTACTTTTTCTCATAAATACTGTAGTTGAAAAGGCTTTGCTGTTAAAAAGTCTGGTGTGGACTTTCCATTACTGGATGGCAAAGGAAAAGCAAAGTAGGGAAGCATGAGTGAGTCTCTGTGGCGCAATCAGTTAGCATGTTTGGCTGTTAACTGAAAGCTTGGTGGTTCAAGCCCACCCAGGGACATCTATTTATTTTGATGCCATAGCTTTTAACATGCTACAACAAACTGAAGAGCATAGTCCTAAACTTTCAAAAAAACACTATGAACCCTCACACCACCCCTTACTTTTTCTCATAAATACTGTAGTTGAAAAGGCTTTGCTGTTAAAAAGTCTGGTGTGGACTTTCCATTACTGGATGGCAAAGGAAATGCAAATTAGTGAATCATGAGTGAGTCTCTGTGGTGCATTCGGTTAGCGCGTTCGGCTGTTACCCGAAAGGTTGGTGATTCAAACCCACCCAGGGAAGTCTATTTATTTTGATGCCATAGCTTTTAAATTGCTATAACAAACTGCAGGGCATAGTCCTAACCTTTCAAAAAACTTTCCATCACTGGATGGCAAAGTAGAAGCAAATTAGGTAAACAGGTGTGTGTCTCTGTGGCGCGATCGGTTAGCGCGTTCGGCTGTTAACCGAAAGGTTGGTCATTCAAGCCCACCCAGGGACGTCTATTAATTTTGATGCCATAGCTTTTAACATGCTACAACAAACTGAAGAGCATAGTCCTAAACTTTCAAAAAAACACTATGAACCCTCACACCGCCCCTTACTTTTTCTCATAAATACTGTAGTTGAAAAGGCTTTGCTGTTAAAAAGTCTGGTGTGGACTTTCCATTACTGGATGGCAAAGGAAAAGCAAAGTAGGGAATCATGAGTGAGTCTCTGTGGCGCAATCAGTTAGCATGTTTGGCTGTTAACTGAAAGCTTGGTGGTTCAAGCCCACCCAGGGACATCTATTTATTTTGATGCCATAGCTTTTAACATGCTACAACAAACTGAAGAGCATAGTCCTAAACTTTCAAAAAAACACTATGAACCCTCACACCACCCCTTACTTTTTCTCATAAATACTGTAGTTGAAAAGGCTTTGCTGTTAAAAAGTCTGGTGTGGACTTTCCATTACTGGATGGCAAAGGAAATGCAAATTAGTGAATCATGAGTGAGTCTCTGTGGTGCATTCGGTTAGCGCGTTCGGCTGTTACCCGAAAGGTTGGTGATTCAAACCCACCCAGGGAAGTCTATTTATTTTGATGCCATAGCTTTTAACTTGCAATAACAAACTGCAGGGCATAGTCCTAACCTTTCAAAAAACTTTCCATCACTGGATGGCAAAGGAGAAGCAAATTAGTTAACCAGGTGTTTGTCTCTGTGGCGCAATCGGTTAGCGCGTTCGGCTGTTAACCGAAAGGTTGGTGGTTCAAGCCCACCCAGGGACGTCTATTTATTTTGATGCCATAGCTTTTAACATGCTACAATAAACTGAAGAGCATAGTCCTAAACTTTCAAAAAAACACTATGAACCCTCACACCACCCCTTACTTTTTCTCATAAATACTGTAGTTGAAAAGGCTTTGCTGTTAAAAAGTCTGGTGTGGACTTTCCATTACTGGATGGCAAAGGAAATGCAAAGTAGTGAATCATGAGTGAGTCTCTGTGGTGCATTCGGTTAGCGCGTTCGGCTGTTACCCGAAAGGTTGGTGATTCAAACCCACCCAGGGAAGTCTATTTATTTTGATGCCATAGCTTTTAACTTGCAATAACAAACTGCAGGGCATAGTCCTAACCTTTCAAAAAAACTTTCCATCACTGGATGGCAAAGGAGAAGCAAATTAGTTAACCAGGTGTGTGTCTCTGTGGCGCAATCGGTTAGCGCGTTCGGCTGTTAACCGAAAGGTTGGTGGTTCAAGCCCACCCAGGGACGTCTATTTATTTTGATGCCATAGCTTCTAACATGCTACAACAAACTGAAGAGCATAGTGCTAACCTTTCAAAAAACACTATGAACCCGCACACCGCCCCTTACTTTTTCTCATAAATACTGTAGTTGAAAAGGCTTTGCTGTGAAAATGTCTGGTGTGGTCTCTCCATTACTGAACGGCAAAGGAAAAGCAAAGAAGATAATCAAGAGGATGTCTCTGTGGCGCAAACGGTTAGCGCGTTCGGCTGTTAACCGAAAGGTTGGTGATTCAAGCCCACCCAGGAAAGTCTATTAATTTTGATACCATAGCTTTTAACATGTTACAACAAACTGAAGAGCATAGTCCTAAACTTTCAAAAAAACACTATGAACCCTCACACCGCCCCTTACTTTTTCTCATAAATAGTGTAGTTGAAAAGGCATTGCTGTTAAAAAAAAGTCTGGTGTGGACTTTCCATTACTGGATGGCAAAGGAAAAGCAAAGTAGGGAATCAAGAGTGAGTCTCTATGGCGCGATCGGTTAGCGCGTTCGGTTGTTAACCGGAAAGCTTGGTGGTTCAAGCCCACCCAGGGACGTCTATTTATTTTGATGCCATAGCTTCTAACATGCTGCAACAAACTGAAGAGCATAGTCCTAACCTTTCAAAAAAACACTATGAACCCTCACACCGCCCCTTACTTTTTCTCATAAATAATGTAGTTGAAAAGGCTTTGCTGTTAAAAAGTCTGGTGTGGACTTTCCATTACTGGATGGCAAAGGAAAAGCAAACTAGGGAATCATGAGTGAGTCTCTGTGGCGCAATCGGTTAGCGCGTTCGGCTGTTAACCGAAAGGTTGGTGGTTCAAGCCCACCCCGGGACGTCTATTTATTTTGATGCCATAGCTTTAACATGCTACAACAAACTGAAGAGCATAGTCCTAAACTTTCAAAAAAACACTATGAACCCTCACACCGCCCCTTACTTTTTCTCATAAATACTGTAGTTGAAAAGGCTTTGCTGTTAAAAAGTCTGGTGTGGACTTTCCATTACTGGATGGCAAAGGAAATGCAAAGTAGTGAATCATGAGTGATTCTCTGTGGTGCATTCGGTTAGCGCGTTCGGCTGTTACCCGAAAGGTTGGTGATTCAAACCCACCCAGGGAAGTCTATTTATTTTGATGCCATAGCTTCTAACATGCTACAACAAACTGAAGAGCATAGTGCTAACCTTTCAAAAAAACACTATGAACCCGCACACCGCCCCTTACTTTTTCTCATAAATACTGTAGTTGAAAAGGCTTTGCTGTTAAAATGTCTGGTGTGGACTCTCCATTACTGAACGGCAAAGGAAAAGAAAGTAGATAATCAAGAGTATGTCTCTGTGGCGCAAACGGTTAGCGCGTTCGGCTGTTAATCGAAAAGTTGGTGGTTCAAGCCCACCCAGGGACGTCTTTTTATTTTGATGCCATAGCTTTTAACATGCTACAACAAACTGAAGAGCATAGTCCTAAACTTTCAAAAAAACACTATGAACCCTCACACCGCCCCTTACTTTTTCTCATAAATACTGTAGTTGAAAAGGCTTTGCTGTTAAAAAGTCTGGTGTGGACTTTACATTACTGGATGACAAAGGAAAAGCAAAGTAGGGAATCATGAGTGTGTCTCTGTGGCGCAATCGGTTAGCGCGTTCGGCTGTTACCCGAAAGGTTGGTGATTCAAGCCCACCCAGGGAAGTCTATTTATTTTGATGCCATAGCTTTTAACTTGCTAAAACAAACTGCAGGGCATAGTCCTAACCTTTCAAAAAACTTTCCATCACTGGATGGCAAAGTAGAAGCAAATTAGGTAAACAGGTGTGTGTCTCTGTGGCGCAATCGGTTAGCGCGTTCGGCTGTTAACCGAAAGGTTGGTGATTCAAGACCACCCAGGGAAGTCTATTTATTTTGATGCCATAGCTTTTAACTTGCTATAACAAACTGCAGGGCATAGTCCTAACCTTTCAAAAAACTTTCCATCACTGAATGGCAAAGGAGAAGCAAATTAGTTAACCAGGTTTGTGTCTCTGTGGCGCAATCGGTTAGCGCGTTCGGCTCTTAACCGAAAGGTTGGTGGTTCAAGCCCACCCAGGGACGTCTATTAATTTTGATGCCATAGCTTTTAACATGCTACAACAAACTGAAGAGCATAGTCCTAACCTTTCAAAAAAACACTATGAACCCTCACACCACCCCTTACTTTTTCTCATAAATACTGTAGTTGAAAAGGCTTTGCTGTTAAAAAGCCTGGTGTGGACTTTCCATTACTGAATGGCAAAGGAAAAGCAAAGTATTTTGATGCCATAGCTTCTAACATGCTACAACAAACTGAAGAGCATAGTCCTAACTTTTCAAAAAAACACTATGAACCCTCACACCGCCCCTTACTTTTTCTCATAAATACTGTAGTTGAAAAGGCTTTGCTGTTAAAAAGTCTGGTGTGGACTTTCCATTACTGAATGGCAAAGGAAAAGCAAAGTATGGAATCATGAGAGAGTCTCTGTGGCGCAATCGGTTAGCGCGTTCAGCTGTTAACCGAAAGGTTGGTGGTTCAAGCCCACCCAGGGATGTCTATTTTTTTTGATGTCATAGCTTTTAACTTGCTATAACAAACTGTAGGGAATAGTCCTAACCTATCAAAAAACTTTCCATCACTGAATGGCAAAGGAGAAGCAAATTAGTTAACCAGGTTTGTGTCTCTGTGGCGCAATCGGTTAGCGCGTTCGGCTGTTAACCGAAAGGTTGGTGGTTCAAGCCCACCCAGGGACGTCTATTAATTCTGATGCCATAGCTTTTAACATGCTACAACAAACTGAAGAGCATAGTCCTAAACTTTCAAAAAAACACTATGAACCCTAACACCGCCCCTTACTTTTTCTCATAAATACTGTAGTTGAAAAGGCTTTGCTGTTAAAAAGTCTGGTGTGGACTTTCCATTACTGAATGGCAAAGGAAAAGCAAAGTAGATAATCAAGAGTATGTCTCTGTGGCGCAATCGTTTAGCGTGTTCGGCTGTTAACCGAAAGGTTGGTGGTTCAAGCCCACCCAGGGACGTCTATTTATTTTGATGCCATAGCTTTTAACATGTTACAACAAACTGAAGAGCATAGTCCTAAACTTTCAAAAAAACACTATGAACCCTCACACCGCCCCTTACTTTTTCTCATAAATACTGTAGTTGAAAAGGCTTTGCTGTTAAAAAGTCTGGTGTGGACTTTCCATTACTGAATGGCAAAGGAAAAGCAAAGTAGATAACCAAGAGTATGTCTCTGTGGCGCAATCGGTTAACGCGTTCGGCTGTTAACTGAAAGGTTGGTGGTTCAAGCCCACCCAGGGACGTCTATTTATTTTGATGCCATAGCTTTTAACATGTTACAACAAACTGAAGTGCATAGTCCTAAACTTTCAAAAAAACACTATGAACCCTCACAATGCGCCTTATTTTTTCTCATAAATACTGTAGTTGAAAAGGCTTTGCTGTTAAAAAGTCTGGTGTGGACTCTCCATAACTGAACGGCAAAGGAAAAGCAAAGTAGATAATGAAGAGTATGTCTCTGTGGCGCAATCGGTTAGCGCGTTCGGCTGTTAACCGAAAGGTTAGTGGTTCAAGCCCACCCAGGGACGTCTATTTATTTTGATGCCATAGCTTTTAACATGCTACAACAAACTGAAGAGCATAGTCCTAAACTTTCAAAAAAACACTATGAACCCTCACACCGCCCCTTACTTTTTCTCATAAATACTGTAGTTGAAAAGGCTTTGCTGTTAAAAAGTCTGGTTTGGACTTTACATTACTGAATGGCAAAGGAGAAGGAAATTAGGGAACCAGGTGTGTCTCTCTGTGGCGCAATCGGTTAGCGCGTTCGGCTGTTAAACAAAAGGTTGGTGGTTCAAGCCCACCCAGGGACGTCTATTTTTTTTGATGTCATAGCTTCGCACATGCTACAACAAACTGAAGAGCATAGTCCTAACCTTTCAAAAAAACACTATAAACCCTCACATCGCCCATTACTTTTTCTCATAAATACTGTAGTTGAAAAGGCTTTGCTGTTAAAAACTCTGGTGTTGACTTTCCATTACTGGATGGCAAAGGAGAAGGAAATTAGGGAACCAGGTGTGTCTCTCTGTGGCGCAATCGGTTAGCGCGTTCGGCTGTTAAACAAAAGGTTGGTGGTTCAAGCCCACCCAGCGACGTCTCTTTATTTTGATGCCATAGCTTCTAACATGCTAAAACAAACTGAAGAGCATAGTCCTAACCTTTCAAAAAAACTCTATGAACCCTCACACCACCCCTTACTTTTTCTCATAAATACTGTAGTTGAAAAGGCTTTGCTGTTAAAAAGTCTGGTGTGGACTTTCCATTACTGGATGGAAATGGAAAAGCAAAGTAGGGAATCATGAGTAAGTCTCTGTGGCGCAATCTGTTAGCACGTTCGGCTGTTACCCGAAAGGTTGGTGATTAAAGCCCACCAAGGGAAGTCTATATATTTTGATGCCATAGCTTTTAACTTGCTATAACAAACTGCAGGGCATAGTACTAACCTTTCAAAAAACTTTCCATCACTGAATGGCAAAGGAGAAGCAAATTAGTTAACCAGGTTTGTGTCTCTGCGGCGCAATCGGTTACCGCATTCGGCTGTTAACCGAAAGGTTGGTGGTTCAAGCCCACCCAGGGACGTCTATTTATTTTGATGCCATTGCTTTTAACTTGCAATAACAAACTGCAGGGCATAGTCCTAACCTTTCAAAAAACTTTCCATCACTGGATGGCAAAGGAGAAGCAAATTAGGTAACCAGGTGTGTGTATCTGTGGCGCAATCGGTTAGCACGTTCGGCTGTTAACCGAAAGGTTGGTGGTTCAAGCCCACCCAGGGACGTCTATTTTTTTTGATACCCTAGCTTCTAACATGCTACAACAAACTGAAGAGCATAGTCCTAACCTTTCAAAAAAACACTATGAACCCTCACACCCCCCTTACTTTTTCTCATAAATACTGTAGCTGAAAAGGCTTTGCTGTTAAAAAGTCTGGTGTGGACTTTCCATTACTGGATGGCAAAGGAAAAGCAAAGTAGGGAATCATGAGTGAGTCTCTTTGGTGCAATCGGTTAGCGCGTTCGGCTGTTACCCGAAAGGTTGGTGATTCAAGCCCACCCAGGAAAGTCTATTTATTTTGATGCCATAGCTTTTAACTTGCTATAACAAACTGCAGGGCATAGTCCTAACATTTCAAAAAACTTTCCATTACTGGGTGGCAAAGGAAAAGCAAAGTAGGGAATCATGAGATTGTCTCTGTGGCGCAATCGGTTAGCACATTCGGCTGTTAACCGAAAGGTTGGTGGTTCAAGCCCACCCAGGGACGTCTATTATTTTTGATACCCTAGCTTCTAACATGCTACAACAAACTGAAGAGCATAGTCCTAACCTTTCAAAAAAACACTATGAACCCTCACACCGCCCCTTACTTTTTCTCATAAATACTGTAGTTGAAAAGGCTTTGCTGTTAAAAAGTCTGGTGTGGACTTTCCATTACTGGATGGCAAAGAAAAAGCAAAGTAGAGAATCATGAGTGAGTCTCTGTGGTGCATTCGGTTAGCGCGTTTGGCTGTTACCCGAAAGGTTGGTGATTCAAGACCACCCAGGGAAGTCTATTTATTTTGATGCCATAGCTTTTAACTTGCTATAACAAACTGTAGGGCATAGTCCTAACCTTTCAAAAAAACACTATGAACCCTCACACCGCCTCTTACTTTTTCTCATAAATACTGTAGTTGAAAAGGCTTTGCTGTTAAAAAGTCTGGTGTGGACTTTACATTACTGGATGGCAAAGGAAAAGCAAAGTAGGGAATCATGAGTGAGTCTCTGTGGCGTAATAGGTTAGCGCGTTCGGCTGTTACCCGAAAGGTTGGTGATTCAAGCCCACCCAGGGAAGTCTATTTATTTTGATGCCATAGCTTTTAACTTGCTATAACAAACTGCATGGCATAGTCCTAACCTTTCAAAAAACTTTCCATCACTGGATGGCAAAGGAGAAGCAAATTAGGTAACCAGGTGTGTGTCTCTGTGGCGCAATCTGTTAGCACGTTCGGCTGTTACCCGAAAGGTTGGTGATTAAAGCCCACCAAGGGAAGTCTATATATTTTGATGCCATAGCTTTTAACTTGCTATAACATACTGCACGGCATAGTCCTAACCTTTCAAAAAACTTTCCATCACTGAATGGCAAAGGAGAAGCAAATTAGTTAACCAGGTTTGTGTCTCTGCGGCGCAATCGGTTACCGCATTCGGCTGTTAACCGAAAGGTTGGTGGTTCAAGCCCACCCAGGGACGTCTATTTATTTTGATGCCATTGCTTTTAACTTGCAATAACAAACTGCAGGGCATAGTCCTAACCTTTCAAACAACTTTCCATCACTGGATGGCAAAGGAGAAGCAACTTAGGTAACCAGGTGTGTGTATCTGTGGCGCAATCGGTTAGCACGTTCGGCTGTTAACCGAAAGGTTGGTGGTTCAAGCCCACCCAGGGACGTCTATTTTTTTTGATACCCTAGCTTCTAACATGCTACAACAAACTGAAGAGCATAGTCCTAACCTTTCAAAAAAACACTATGAACCCTCACACCCCCCTTACTTTTTCTCATAAATACTGTAGCTGAAAAGGCTTTGCTGTTAAAAAGTCTGGTGTGGACTTTCCATTACTGGATGGCAAAGGAAAAGCAAAGTAGGGAATCATGAGTGAGTCTCTTTGGTGCAATCGGTTAGCGCGTTCGGCTGTTACCCGAAAGGTTGGTGATTCAAGCCCACCCAGGGAAGTCTATTTATTTTGATGCCATAGCTTTTAACTTGCTATACCAAACTGCAGGGCATAGTCCTAACATTTCAAAAAACTTTCCATTACTGGGTGGCAAAGGAAAAGCAAAGTAGGGAATCATGAGATAGTCTCTGTGGCGCAATCGGTTAGCACATTCGGCTGTTAACCGAAAGGTTGGTGGTTCAAGCCCACCCAGGGACGTCTATTATTTTTGATACCC
Source organism: Discoglossus pictus (assembly GCA_027410445.1). NCBI lineage: Eukaryota > Metazoa > Chordata > Amphibia > Anura > Alytidae > Discoglossus > Discoglossus pictus. The sequence goes on along the minus strand of JAPZIH010000845.1, from coordinate 126,845 downwards.
TAGCTTCTAAAATGCTACAACAAACTGAAGAGCATAGTCCTAACCTTTCAAAAAAACACTATGAACCCTCACACCGCCCCTTACTTTTTCTCATAAATACTGTAGTTGAAAAGGCTTTGCTGTTAAAAAGTCTGGTGTGGACTTTCCATTACTGGATGGCAAAGAAAAAGCAAAGTAGAGAATCATGAGTGAGTCTCTGTGGTGCATTCGGTTAGCGCGTTTGGCTGTTACCCGAAAGGTTGGTGATTCAAGACCACCCAGGGAAGTCTATTTATTTTGATGCCATAGCTTTTAACTTGCTATAACAAACTGTAGGGCATAGTCCTAACCTTTCAAAAAAACACTATGAACCCTCACACCGCCTCTTACTTTTTCTCATAAATACTGTAGTTGAAAAGGCTTTGCTGTTAAAAAGTCTGGTGTGGACTTTACATTACTGGATGGCAAAGGAAAACAAAGTAGGGAATCATGAGTGAGTCTCTGTGGCGTAATAGGTTAGCGCGTTCGGCTGTTACCCGAAAGGTTGGTGATTCAAGCCCACCCAGGGAAGTCTATTTATTTTGATGCCATAGCTTTTAACTTGCTATAACAAACTGCATGGCATAGTCCTAACCTTTCAAAAAACTTTCCATCACTGGATGGCAAAGGAGAAGCAAATTAGGTAACCAGGTGTGTGTCTCTGTGGCGCAATCGGTTAGCACGTTCGGCTGATAACCTAAAGGTTGGTGGTTCAAGCCCACCCAGGGACGTCTATTTTTTTTGATACCCTAGCTTCTAACATGCTACAACAAACTGAAGAGCATAGTCCTAACCTTTCAAAAAAACACTATGAACCCTCACACCCCCCTTACTTTTTCTCATAAATACTGTAGCTGAAAAGGTTTTGCTGTTAAAAAGTCTGGTGTGGACTTTCCATTACTGGATGGCAAAGGAAAAGCAAAGTAGGGAATCATGAGTGAGTCTCTTTGGTGCAATCGGTTAGCGCGTTCGGCTGTTACCCGAAAGGTTGGTGATTAAAGCCCACCCAGGGAAGTCTATTTATTTTGATGCCATAGCTTTTAACTTGCTATAAAAAACTGCAGGGCATAGTCCTAACCTTTCAAAAAACTTTCTATCACTGAATGGCAAAGGAGAAGCAAATTAGTTAACCAGGTTTGTGTCTCTGCGGCTCAATCGGTTACCGCGTTCGGCTGTTAACCGAAAGGTTGGTGGTTCAAGCCAACCCAGGGACGTCTATTAATTTTGATGCCATAGCTTTTAACATGCTACAACAAACTGAAGAGCATAGTCCTAAACTTTCAAAAAAACACTATGAACCCTCACACCGCCCCTTACTTTTTCTCATAAATACTGTAGTTGAAAAGGCTTTGCTGTTAAAAAGTCTGGTGTGGACTTTCCATTACTGAATGGCAAAGGAAAAGCAAATTAGTTAACCAGGTTTGTGTCTCTGCGGCGCAATCGGTTACTGCGTTCGGCTGTTAACCGAAAGGTTGGTGGTTCAAGCCCACCCAGGGACGTCTATTAATTTTGATGCCATAGCTTTTAACATGCTACAACAAACTGAAGTGCATAGTCCTAAACTTTCAAAAAAACACTATGAACCCTCACAATGCCCCTTATTTTTTCTCATAAATACTGTAGTTGAAAAGGCTTTGCTGTTAAAAAGTCTGGTGTGGACTCTCCATTACTGAACGGCAAAGGAAAAGCAAAGTAGATAAAGAAGAGTATGTCTCTGTGGCGCAATCGGTTAGCGCGTTCGGCTGTTAACCGAAAGGTTAGTGGTTCAAGCCCACCCAGGGACGTCTATATATTTTGATGCCATTGCTTTTAACTTGCAATAACAAACTGCAGGGCATAGTCCTAACCTTTCAAAAAACTTTCCATCACTGGATGGCAAAGGAGAAGCAAATTAGGTAACCAGGTGTGTGTCTCTGTGGCGCAATCGGTTAGCACGTTCGGCTGTTAACCGAAAGGTTGGTGGTTCAAGCCCACCCAGGGACGTCTATTTTTTTTGATACCCTAGCTTCTAACATGCTACAACAAACTGAAGAGCATAGTCCTAACCTTTCAAAAAAACACTATGAACCCTCACACCGCCCCTTACTTTTTCTCATAAATACTGTAGTTGAAAAGGCTTTGCTGTTAAAAAGTCTGGTGTGGACTTTCCATTACTGGATGGCAAAGAAAAAGCAAAGTAGAGAATCATGAGTGAGTCGCTGTGGTGCATTCGGTTAGCGCGTTTGGCTGTTACCCGAAAGGTTGGTGATTCAAGACCACCCAGGGAAGTCTATTTATTTTGATGCCATAGCTTTTAACTTGCTATAACAAACTGTAGGGCATAGTCCTAACCTTTCAAAAAAACACTATGAACCCTCACACCGCCTCTTACTTTTTCTCATAAATACTGTAGTTGAAAAGGCTTTGCTGTTAAAAAGTCTGGTGTGGACTTTACATTACTGGATGGCAAAGGAAAAGCAAAGTAGGGAATCATGAGTGAGTCTCTGTGGCGTAATAGGTTAGCGTGTTCGGCTGTTACCCGAAAGGTTGGTGATTCAAGCCCACCCAGGGAAGTCTATTTATTTTGATGCCATAGCTTTTAACTTGCTATAACAAACTGCATGGCATAGTCCTAACCTTTCAAAAAACTTTCCATCACTGGATGGCAAAGGAGAAGCAAATTAGGTAACCAGGTGTGTGTCTCTGTGGCGCAATCGGTTAGCACGTTCGGCTGTTAACCTAAAGGTTGGTGGTTCAAGCCCACCCAGGGACGTCTATTTTTTTTGATACCCTAGCTTCTAACATGCTACAACAAACTGAAGAGCATAGTCCTAACCTTTCAAAAAAACACTATGAACCCTCACACCCCCCTTACTTTTTCTCATAAATACTGTAGCTGAAAAGGCTTTGCTGTTAAAAAGTCTGGTGTGGACTTTCCATTACTGGATGGCAAAGGAAAAGCAAAGTAGGGAATCATGAGTGAGTCTCTTTGGTGCAATCGGTTAGCGCGTTCGGCTGTTACCCGAAAGGTTGGTGATTAAAGCCCACCCAGGGAAGTCTATTTATTTTGATGCCATAGCTTTTAACTTGCTATAACAAACTGCAGGGCATAGTCCTAACCTTTCAAAAAACTTTCTATCACTGAATGGCAAAGGAGAAGCAAATTAGTTAACCAGGTTTGTGTCTCTGCGGCGCAATCGGTTACCGCGTTCGGCTGTTAACCGAAAGGTTGGTGGTTCAAGCCCACCCAGGGACGTCTATTAATTTTGATGCCATAGCTTTTAACATGCTACAACAAACTGAAGAGCATAGTCCTAAACTTTCAAAAAAACACTATGAACCCTCACACCGCCCCTTACTTTTTCTCATAAATACTGTAGTTGAAAAGGCTTTGCTGTTAAAAAGTCTGGTGTGGACTTTCCATTACTGAATGGCAAAGGAAAAGCAAATTAGTTAACCAGGTTTGTGTCTCTGCGGCGCAATCGGTTACTGCGTTCGGCTGTTAACCGAAAGGTTGGTGGTTCAAGCCCACCCTGGGACGTCTATTAATTTTGATGCCATAGCTTTTAACATGCTACAACAAACTGAAGAGCATAGTCCTAAACTTTCAAAAAAACACTATGAACCCTCATACCGCCCCTTACTTTTTCTCATAAATACTGTAGTTGAAAAGGCTTTGCTGTTAAAAAGTCTGGTGTGGACTTTCCATTACTGAATGGCAAAGGAAAAGCAAAGTAGATAATCAAGAGTATGTCTCTGTGGCGCAATCGGTTAGCATGTTCGGCATTTAACTGAAAGGTTGGTGGTTCAAGCCGACCCAGGGACGTCTATTTATTTTGATGCCATAGCTTTTAACATGTTACAACAAACTGAAGAGCATAGTCCTAACCTTTCAAAAAAACACTATGAACCCTCACACCGCCCCTTACTTTTTCTCATAAATACTGTAGTTGAAAAGGCTTTGCTGTGAAAAAGTCTGGTGTGGATTTTCCATTACTGGATGGCAAAGGAAAAGCAAAGAAGGGAATCACGAGTGAGTCTCTATGGCGCGATCGGTTAGCGCGTTCGGCTGTTAATCGAAAGCTTGGTGGTTCAAGCCCACCCAGGGACGTCTATTTATTTTGATGCCATAGCTTCTAACATGCTACAACAAACTGAAGAGCATAGTCCTAACCTTTCAAAAAAACACTATGAACCCTCACAATGCCCCTTACTTTTTCTCATAAATAATGTAGTTGAAAAGGCTTTGCTGTTAAAAAGTCTGGTGTGGACTCTCCATTACTGAACGGCAAAGGAAAAGCAAAGTAGATAATCAAGAGTATGTCTCTGTGGCGCAATCGGTTAGCGCGTTCGGCTGTTAACCAAAAGGTTGGTGGTTCAAGCCCACCCAGGGACGTCTATTTATTTTGATGCCATAGCTTTTAACATGCTACAACAAACTGAAGAGCATAGTCCTAAACTTTCAAAAAAACACTATGAACCCTCACACCCCCCTTACTTTTTCTCATAAATACTTTAGCTGAAAAGGCTTTGCTGTTAAAAAGTCTGGTGTGGACTTTCCATTACTGGATGGCAAAGGAAAAGCAAAGTAGGGAATCATGAGTGAGTCTCTTTGGTGCAATCGGTTAGCGCGTTCGGCTGTTACCCGAAAGGTTGGTGATTAAAGCCCACCCAGGGAAGTCTATTCATTTTGATGCCATAGCTTTTAACTTGCTATAACAAACTGCAGGGCATAGTCCTAACCTTTCAAAAAACTTTCTATCACTGAATGGCAAAGGAGAAGCAAATTAGTTAACCAGGTTTGTGACTCTGCGGCGCAATCGGTTACCGCGTTCGGCTGTTAACCGAAAGGTTGGTGGTTCAAGCCCACCCAGGGACGTCTATTAATTTTGATGCCATAGCTTTTAACATGCTACAACAAACTGAAGAGCATAGTCCTAAACTTTCAAAAAAACACTATGAACCCTCACACCGCCCCTTACTTTTTCTCATAAATACTGTAGTTGAAAAGGCTTTGATGTTAAAAAGTCTGGTGTGGACTTTCCATTACTGAATGGCAAAGGAAAAGCAAATTAGTTAACCAGGTTTGTGTCTCTGCGGCGCAATCGGTTACTGCGTTCGGCTGTTAACCGAAAGGTTTATGGTTCAAGCCCACCCTGGGACGTCTATTAATTTTGATGCCATAGCTTTTAACATGCTACAACAAACTGAAGAGCATAGTCCTAAACTTTCAAAAAAACACTATGAACCCTCATACCGCCCCTTACTTTTTCTCATAAATACTGTAGTTGAAAAGGCTTTGCTGTTAAAAAGTCTGGTGTGGACTTTCCATTACTGAATGGCAAAGGAAAAGCAAAGTAGATAATCAAGAGTATGTCTCTGTGGCGCAATTGGTTAGCATGTTCGGCATTTAACTGAAAGGTTGGTGGTTCAAGCCGACCCAGGGACGTCTATTTATTTTGATGCCATAGCTTTTAACATGTTACAACAAACTGAAGAGCATAGTCCTAACCTTTCAAAAAAACACTATGAACCCTCACACCGCCCCTTACTTTTTCTCATAAATACTGTAGTTGAAAAGGCTTTGCTGTGAAAAAGTCTGGTGTGGATTTTCCATTACTGGATGGCAAAGGAAAAGCAAAGAAGGGAATCACGAGTGAGTCTCTATGGCGCGATCGGTTAGCGCGTTCGGCTGTTAATCGAAAGCTTGGTGGTTCAAGCCCACCCAGGGACGTCTATTTATTTTCATGCCATAGCTTCTAACATGCTACAACAAACTGAAGAGCATAGTCCTAACCTTTCAAAAAAACACTATGAACCCTCACACCGCCCCTTACTTTTTCTCATAAATAATGTAGTTGAAAAGGCTTTGCTGTTAAAAAGTCTGGTGTGGACTCTCCATTACTGAACGGCAAAGGAAAAGCAAAGTAGATAATCAAGAGTATGTCTCTGTGGCGCAATCGGTTAGCGCGTTCGGCTGTTAACCAAAAGGTTGGTGGTTCAAGCCCACCCAGGGACGTCTATTTATTTTGATGCCATAGCTTTTAACATGCTACAACAAACTGAAGAGCATAGTCCTAAACTTTCAAAAAAACACTATGTACCCTCACACCGCCCCTTACTTTTTCTCATAAATACTGTAGTTGAAAAGGCTTTGCTGTTAAAAAGTCTGGTGAGGACTTTCCATTACTGAATGGCAAAGGAAAAGCAAAGTAGATAATCAAGAGTATGTCTCTGTGGCGCAATCGGTTAGCGCATACGGCTGTTAACTGAAAAGTTGGTGGTTCAAGCCCACCCAGGGACTTCTATTTATTTTGATGCCATAGCTTTTAACATGCTACAACAAACTGAAGAGCATAGTCCTAAACTTTCAAAAAAACACTATGAACCCTCACAATGCCCCTTACTTTTTCTCATAAATACTGTAGTTGAAAAGGCTTTGCTGTTAAAAAGTCTGGTGTGGACTTTCCATTACTGAATGGCAAAGGAAAAGCAAAGTAGGTAATCATGAGTGAGTCTTTGTGGCGCAATCGATTAGCGCATTCGGCTGTTAACCGAAAGGTTGGTGGTTCAAGCCCACCCAGGGAAGTCTATTTATTTTGATGCCATAGCTTTTAACTTGCTATAACAAACAGCAGGGCATAGTCCTAACCTTTCAAAAAACTTTCCATTACTAAATGGCAAAGGAGAAGCAAATTAGTTGACCAGGTTTGTGTCTCTGCAGCGCAATCGGTTACCGCGTTCGGCTGTTAACCGAAAGGTTGGTGGTTCAAGCCCACCCAGGGACGTCTATTAATTTTGATGCCATAGCTTTTAACATGCTACAACAAACTGAAGAGCATAGTCCTAAACTTTCAAAAAAACACTATGAACCCTCACACCGCCCCTTACTTTTTCTCATAAATACTGTAGTTGAAAAGGCTTTGCTGTTAAAAAGTCTGGTGTGGACTCTCCATTACTGAACGGCAAAGGAAAAGCAAAGTAGATAATCAAGAGTATGTCTCTGTGGCGCAATCGATTAGAGCGTTCGGCTTCTAACATGCTACAACAAACTGAAGAGCATAGTCCTAACTTTTCAAAAAAACACTATGAACCCTCACACCGCCCCTTACTTTTTCTCATAAATACTGTAGTTGAAAATGCTTTGCTGTTAAAAAGTCTGGTGTGGACTTTCCATTACTGGATGGCAAAGGAAAAGCAAAGTAGGTAATCATGAGTGAGTCTCTGTGGCGCAATCGGTTAGCGCATTCGGCTGTTAACCGAAAGGTTGGTGGTTCAAGCCCACCCAGGAAAGTCTATTTATTTTGATGCCATAGCTTTTAACTTGCTATAACAAACTGCAGGGCATAGTCCTAACCTTTCAAAAAACTTTCCATCACTGAATGGCAAAGGAGAAGCAAATTAGTTAACCAGGTTTGTGTCTCTGCGGCTCAATCGGTTACTGCGTTCGGCTGTTAACCGAAAGGTTGGTGGTTCAAGCCCACCCAGGGACGTCTATTAATTTTGATGCCATAGCTTTTAACATGCTACAACAAACTGAAGAGCATAGTCCTAAACTTTCAAAAAAACACTATGAACCCTCATACCGCCCCTTACTTTTTCTCATAAATACTGTAGTTGAAAAGGCTTTGCTGTTAAAAAGTCTGGTGTGGACTTTCCATTACTGAATGGCAAAGGAAAAGCAAAGTAGATAGTCAAGAGTATGTCTCTGTGGCGCAATCGGTAAACGTGTTCGGCTGTTAACCGAAAGGTTGGTGGTTCAAGCCGACCCAGGGACGTCTATTTATTTTGATGCCATAGCTTTTAACATGTTACAACAAACTGAAGAGCATAGTCCTAACCTTTCAAAAAAACACTATGAACCCTCACACCGCCCCTTACTTTTTCTCATAAATACTGTAGTTGAAAAGGCTTTGCTGTGAAAAAGTCTGGTGTGGATTTTCCATTACTGGATGGCAAAGGAAAAGCAAAGTAGGGAATCACGAGTGAGTCTCTATGGCGCGATCGGTTAGCGCGTTCGGCTGTTAATCGAAAGCTTGGTGGTTCAAGCCCACCCAGGGACGTCTATTTATTTTGATGCCATAGCTTCTAACATGCTACAACAAACTGAAGAGCATAGTCCTAACCTTTCAAAAAAACACTATGAACCCTCACACCGCCCCTTACTTTTTCTCATAAATAATGTAGTTGAAAAGGCTTTGCTGTTAAAAAGTCTGGTGTGGACTCTCCATTACTGAACGGCAAAGGAAAAGCAAAGTAGATAATCAAGAGTATGTCTCTGTGGCGCAATCGGTTAGCGCGTTCGGCTGTTAACCGAAAGGTTGGTGGTTCAAGCCCACCCAGGGACGTCTATTTATTTTGATGCCATAGCTTTTAACATGCTACATCAAACTGAAGAGCATAGTCCTAAACTTTCAAAAAAACACTCTGAACCCTCACACCGCCCCTTACTTTTTCTCATAAATACTGTAGTTGAAAAGGCTTTGCTGTTAAAAAGTCTGGTGTGGACTTTCCATTACTGGATGGCAAAGGAAATGCAAAGTAGTGAATCATGAGTGAGTCTCGATGGTGCATTCGGTTAGCGCATTCTGCTGTTACCCGAAAGGTTGGTGATTCAAACCCTCCCAGGGACGTCTATTTATTTTGATGCCATAGCTTTTAACTTGCAATAACAAACTGCAGGGCATAGTCCTAACCTTTCAAAAAACTTTCCATCACTGGATGGCAAAGGAGAAGCAAATTAGTGAACCAGGTGTGTGTCTCTGTGGCGCAATCGGTTAGCGCGTTCGGCTGTTAAACGAAAGGTTGGTGGTTCAAGCCCACCCAGGGACGTCTATTTATTTTGATGCCATAGCTACTAACATGCTCCAACAAACTGAAGAGCATAGTCCTAACCTTTCGAAAAAACACTATGAACCCTCACACCGCCCCTTACTTTTTCTCATAAATACTGTAGTTGAAAAGGCTTTGCTGTTAAAAAGTCTGGTGTGGACTTTCCATTAATGGATGGCAAAGGAAAAGCGAAGTAGGGAATCATGAGTGAGTCTCTGTGGTGCAATCGGTTAGCGCGTTCGGCTGTTACCCGAAAGGTTGGTGATTCAAGCCCACCCAGGGAAGTCTATTTATTTTGATGCCATAGCTTTTAACTTGCTATAACAAACTGCAGGGCATAGTCCTAACCTTTCAAAAAACTTTCCATCACTGGATGGCAAAGGAAAAGCAAAGTAGGGAATCATGAGTGAGTCTCTATGGCGCGATCGGTTAGCGCGTTCGGCTGTTAACCGAAAAGTGCGTGGTTCAAGCCCACCCAGGGACGTCTATTTATTTTGATGCCATAGCTTCTAACATGCTACAACAAACTGAAGAGCATAGTCCTAACCTTTCAAAAAAACACTATGAACCCTCACACCGCCCCTTTCTTTTTCTCATAAATAATGTAGTTGAAAAGGCTTTGCTGTTAAAAAGTCTGGTGTGGACTCTCCGTTACTGAACGGCAAAGGAAAAGCAAAGTAGATAATCAGGATTATGTCTCTATGGCGCAATCGGTTAGCGCGTTCGGCTGTTAACCGAATGGTTGGTGATTCAAGCCCACCCAGGGAAGTCTATTTATTTTGATGCCATAGCTTTTAACTTGCTATAACAAACTGCAGGGCATAGTCCTAACCTTTCAAAAAACTTTCCATCACTGGATGGCAAAGGAAAAGCAAAGTAGGGAATCATGAGTGAGTCTCTATGGCGCGATCGGTTAGCGCGTTCGACTGTTAACCGAAAGGTGCGTGGTTCAAGCCCACCCAGGGACGTCTATTTATTTTGATGCCATAGCTTCTAACATGCTACAACAAACGGAAGTGCATAGTCCTAACCTATCAAAAAAACACTATGAACCCTCACACCGCCCCTTACTTTTTCTCATAAATAATGTAGTTGAAAAGGCTTTGCTGTTAAAAAGACTGGTGTGGACTCTCCGTTACTGAACGGCAAAGGAAAAGCAAAGTAGGGAATCATGAGTGAGTCTCTGTGACGCAATCGGTTAGCGCGTTCGGCTGTTAACCGAAAGGTTGGTGGTTCAAGCCCACCCAGGAACGTCTTTTTATTTTGATGCCATAGCTTTTAACTTGCTATAACAAACTGCAGGGCATAGTCCTAACCTTTCAAAAAACTTTCCATCACTAAATAGCAAAGGAGAAGCAAATTATGTGACCAGGTGTATGTCTCTATGGCGCGATCGGTTAGCGCGTTCGGCTGTTAACCGAAAGGTGCGTGGTTCAAGCCCACCCAGGGACGTCTATTTATTTTGATGCCATAGCTTTTAACATGCTACAACAAACTGAAGAACATAGTCCTAAAACTTTAAAAAAACACTATGAACCCTCACACAACCCCTTACTTTTTCTCATAAATACTGTAGTTGAAAAGGCTTTGCTGTTAAAAAGTCTGGTGTGGACTTTCCATTACTGAATGGCAAAGGAAATGCAAAGTAGTGAATCAAGCGTATGTCTCTGTGGCGCAATCGGTTAGCGCGTTCGGCTGTTAACCGAAAGGTTGGTGGTTCAAGCCCACCCAGGGACGTCTTTTTATTTTGATGCCATAGCTTTTAACTTGCTATAACAAACTGCAGGGCATAGTCCTAACCTTTCAAAAAACTTTCCATCACTGGATGGCAAAGGAAAAGCAAATTAGGTAACCAGGTGTGTGTCTCTGTGGTGCAATCGGTTAGCGCGTTCGGCTGTTAACCGAAAGGTTGGTGGTTCAAGTCCACCCAGGGACGTCTTTTTATTTTGATGCCATAGCTTTTAACTTGCTATAACAAACTGCAGGGCATAGTCCTAACCTTTAAAAAAACTTTCCATCACTGGATGGCAAAGGAGAAGCAAATTAGTTAACCAGGTGTGTGTCTCTGTGGCGCAATCGGTTAGCGCGTTCGGCTGTTAACCGAAAGGTTGGTGGTTCAAGCCCACCCAGGGACGTCTATTTATTTTGATGCCATAGCTTCTAACATGCTACAACAAACTGAAGAGCATAGTCCAAACCTTTCAAAAAAACACTATGAACCCTCACACCGCCCCTTACTTTTTCTCATAAATACTGTAGTTGAAAAGGCTTTGCTGTGAAAAAGTCTGGGGTGGACTTTCCATTACTGGATGGCAAAGGAAAAGCAAAGTAGGGAAACATGAGTGAGTCTCTATGGAGCTATCGGTAAGCGCCTTCGGCTGTTAAGCGAAAGGTGGGTGGTTCAAGCCCACCCAGGGACGTCTATTTTTTTTAAAACCCTAGCTTCTAACATGCTACAACAAACTGAAGAGCATAGTCCTAACCTTTCAAAAAAACACTATGAACCCTCACACCGCCCCTTACTTTTTCTCATAAATAATGTAGTTGAAAAGGCTTTGCTGTTAAAAAGTCTGGTCTGGACTCTCCATTACTGGATGGCAAAGGAAATGCAAAGTAGATAATCAAGCCTATGTCTCTGTGGCGCAATCGGTTAGCGCGTTCGTCTGTTAACCGAAAGGTTGGTGGTTCAAGCCCACCCAGGGACGTCTTTTTATTTTGATGCCATAGCTTTTAACTTGCTATAACAAACTGCAGGGCATAGTCCTAACCTTTCAAAAAACTTTCCATCACTGGATGGCAAAGGAAAAGCAAATTAGGTAACCAGGTGTGTGTCTCTGTGGTGCTTTCGGTTAGCGCGTTCGGCTGTTACCCGAAAGGTTGGTGGTTCAAGCCCACCCAGGGACGTCTTTTTATTTTGATGCCATAGCTTTTAACTTGCTATAACAAACTGCAGGGCATAGTCCTAACCTTTCAAAAAACTTTCCATCACTGGATGGCAAAGGAAAAGCAAATTAGGTAACCAGGTGTGTGTCTCTGTGGTGCAATCGGTTAGCGCGTTCAGCTGTTAACCGAAAGGTTGGTGGTTCAAGTCCACCCAGGGACGTCTTTTTATTTTGATGCCATAGCTTTTAACTTGCTATAACAAACTGCAGGGCATAGTCCTAACCTTTCAAAAAACTTTCCATCACTGAATGGCAAAGGAGAAGCAAATTAGTTAACCAGGTGTGTGTCTCTGTGGCGCAATCGGTTAGCGCGTTCGGCTGTTAACCGAAAGGTTGGTGGTTCAAGCCCACCCAGGGACGTCTATTTATTTTGATGCCATAGCTTCTAACATGCTACAACAAACTGAAGAGCATAGTCCAAACCTTTCAAAAAAACACTATGAACCCTCACACCGCCCCTTACTTTTTCTCATAAATACTGTAGTTGAAAAGGCTTTGCTGTGAAAAAGTCTGGGGTGGACTTTCCATTACTGGATGGCAAAGGAAAAGCAAAGTAGGGAAACATGAGTGAGTCTCTATGGAGCGATCGGTAAGCGCCTTCGGCTGTTAAGCGAAAGGTGGGTGGTTCAAGCCCACCCAGGGACGTCTATTTTTTTTAAAACCCTAGCTTCTAACATGCTACAACAAACTGAAGAGCATAGTCCTAACCTTTCAAAAAAACACTATGAACCCTCACACCGCCCCTTACTTTTTCTCATAAATAATGTAGTTGAAAAGGCTTTGCTGTTAAAAAGTCTGGTCTGGACTCTCCATTACTGGATGGCAAAGGAAATGCAAAGTAGATAATCAAGCCTATGTCTCTGTGGCGCAATCGGTTAGCGCGTTCGTCTGTTAACCGAAAGGTTGGTGGTTCAAGCCCACCCAGGGACGTCTTTTTATTTTGATGCCATAGCTTTTAACTTGCTATAACAAACTGCAGGGCATAGTCCTAACCTTTCAAAAAACTTTCCATCACTGGATGGCAAAGGAAAAGCAAATTAGGTAACCAGGTGTGTGTCTCTGTGGTGCTTTCGGTTAGCGCGTTCGGCTGTTACCCGAAAGGTTGGTGATTCACACCCACCCAGGGAAGTCTATTTATTTTGATGCCATAGCTTTTAACTTGCTATAACAAACTTCAGGGCATAGTCCTAACCTTTCAAAAAACTTTCCATCACTGGATGGCAAAGGAGAAGCAAATTAGTTAACCAGTTGTGTGTCTCTGTGGCGCAATCGGTTAGCGCGTTTGGCTGTTAACTGAAATGTTGGTGGTTCAAGCCCACCCAGGGACGTCTATTTTTTTTGATGCCATAGCTTTTAACATGCTACAACAAACTGAAGAGCATAGTCCTAAACTTTCAAAAAAACACTATGAACCCTCACACCACCCCTTACTTTTTCTCATAAATACTGTAGTTGAAAAGACTTTGCTGTTAAAAAGTCTGGTGTGGACTTTCCATTACTGGATGGCAAAGGAAATGCAAAGTAGTGAATCATGAGTGAGTCTCTGTGGTGCATTTGGTTAGCGCGTTCGGCTGTTACACGAACGGTTGGTGATTCAAGCCCACCCAGGGAAGTCTATTTATTTTGATGCCATAGCTTTTAACTTGCTATAACAAACTGCAGGGCATAGTCCTAACCTTTCAAAAAACTTTCCATAAATGGATGGCAAAGGAGAAGCAAATTAGTTAACCAGGTGTGTGTCTCTGTGGCGCAATCGGTTAGCGCGTTCGGCTGTTAACCGAAAGGTTGGTGGTTCAAGTCCACCCAGGGACGTCTTTTTATTTTGATGCCATAGCTTTTAACTTGCTATAACAAACTGCAGGGCATAGTCCTAACCTTTCAAAAAACTTTCCATCACTGGATGGCAAAGGAGAAGCAAATTAGTTAACCAGGTGTGTGTCTCTGTGGCGCAATCGGTTAGCGCGTTCGGCTGTTAACCGAAAGGTTGGTGGTTCAAGCCCACCCAGGGACGTCTATTTATTTTGATGCCATAGCTTCTAACATGCTACAACAAACTGAAGAGCATAGTCCTAACCTTTCAAAAAAACACTATGAACCCTCACACCGCCCCTTACTTTTTCTCATAAATACTGTAGTTGAAAAGGCTTTGCTGTGAAAAAGTCTGGGGTGGACTTTCCATTACTGGATGGCAAAGGAAAAGCAAAGTAGGGAAACATGAGTGAGTCTCTATGGAGCGATCGGTAAGCGCCTTCGGCTGTTAAGCGAAAGGTGGGTGGTTCAAGCCCACCCAGGGACGTCTATTTTTTTTAAAACCCTAGCTTCTAACATGCTACAACAAACTGAAGAGCATAGTCCTAACCTTTCAAAAAAACACTATGAACCCTCACACCGCCCCTTACTTTTTCTCATAAATAATGTAGTTGAAAAGGCTTTGCTGTTAAAAAGTCTGGTCTGGACTCTCCATTACTGGATGGCAAAGGAAATGCAAAGTAGATAATCAAGCCTATGTCTCTGTGGCGCAATCGGTTAGCGCGTTCGTCTGTTAACCGAAAGGTTGGTGGTTCAAGCCCACTCAGGGACGTTTATTTATTTTGATGCCATAGCTTTTAACTTGCTATAACAAACTGCAGGGCATAGTTCTAACCTTTAAAAAAACTTTCCATCACTGGATGGCAAAGGAAAAGCAAATTAGGTAACCAGGTGTGTGTCTCTGTGGTGCTTTCGGTTAGCGCGTTCGGCTGTTACCCGAAAGGTTGGTGGTTCAAGCCCACCCAGGGACGTCTTTTTATTTTGATGCCATAGCTTTTAACTTGCTATAACAAACTGCAGGGCATAGTCCTAACCTTTCAAAAAACTTTCCATCACTGGATGGCAAAGGAAAAGCAAATTAGGTAACCAGGTGTGTGTCTCTGTGGTGCAATCGGTTAGCGCGTTCGGCTGTTAACCGAAAGGTTGGTGGTTCAAGTCCACCCAGGGACGTCTTTTTATTTTGATGCCATAGCTTTTAACTTGCTATAACAAACTGCAGGGCATAGTCCTAACCTTTCAAAAAACTTTCCATCACTGGATGGCAAAGGAGAAGCAAATTAGTTAACCAGGTGTGTGTCTCTGTGGCGCAATCGGTTAGCGCGTTCGGCTGTTAACCGAAAGGTTGGTGGTTCAAGCCCACCCAGGGACGTCTATTTATTTTGATGCCATAGCTTCTAACATGCTACAACAAACTGAAGAGCATAGTCCAAACCTTTCAAAAAAACACTATGAACCCTCACACCGCCCCTTACTTTTTCTCATAAATACTGTAGTTGAAAAGGCTTTGCTGTGAAAAAGTCTGGGGTGGACTTTCCATTACTGGATGGCAAAGGAAAAGCAAAGTAGGGAAACATGAGTGAGTCTCTATGGAGTGATCGGTAAGCGCCTTCGGCTGTTAAGCGAAAGGTGGGTGGTTCAAGCCCACCCAGGGACGTCTATTTTTTTTAAAACCCTAGCTTCTAACATGCTACAACAAACTGAAGAGCATAGTCCTAACCTTTCAAAAAAACACTATGAACCCTCACACCGCCCCTTACTTTTTCTCATAAATAATGTAGTTGAAAAGGCTTTGCTGTTAAAAAGTCTGGTCTGGACTCTCCATTACTGGATGGCAAAGGAAATGCAAAGTAGATAATCAAGCCTATGTCTCTGTGGCGCAATCGGTTAACGCGTTCGTCTGTTAACCGAAAGGTTGGTGGTTCAAGCCCACCCAGGGACGTCTTTTTATTTTGATGCCATAGCTTTTAACTTGCTATAACAAACTGCAGGGCATAGTCCTAACCTTTCAAAAAACTTTCCATCACTGGATGGCAAAGGAAAAGCAAATTAGGTAACCAGGTGTGTGTCTCTGTGGTGCTTTCGGTTAGCGCGTTCGGCTGTTACCCGAAAGGTTGGTGATTCACACCCACCCAGGGAAGTCTATTTATTTTGATGCCATAGCTTTTAACTTGCTATAACAAACTTCAGGGCATAGTCCTAACCTTTCAAAAAACTTTCCATCACTGGATGGCAAAGGAGAAGCAAATTAGTTAACCAGTTGTGTGTCTCTGTGGCGCAATCGGTTAGCGCGTTTGGCTGTTAACTGAAATGTTGGTGGTTCAAGCCCACCCAGGGACGTCTATTTTTTTTGATGCCATAGCTTTTAACATGCTACAACAAACTGAAGAGCATAGTCCTAAACTTTCAAAAAAACACTATGAACCCTCACACCACCCCTTACTTTTTCTCATAAATACTGTAGTTGAAAAGACTTTGCTGTTAAAAAGTCTGGTGTGGACTTTCCATTACTGGATGGCAAAGGAAATGCAAAGTAGTGAATCATGAGTGAGTCTCTGTGGTGCATTTGGTTAGCGCGTTCGGCTGTTACACGAACGGTTGGTGATTCAAGCCCACCCAGGGAAGTCTATTTATTTTGATGCCATAGCTTTTAACTTGCTATAACAAACTGCAGGGCATAGTCCTAACCTTTCAAAAAACTTTCCATAAATGGATGGCAAAGGAGAAGCAAATTAGTTAACCAGGTGTGTGTCTCTGTGGCGCAATCGGTTAGCGCGTTCGGCTGTTAACCGAAAGGTTGGTGGTTCAAGCCCACCTAGGGACGTCTATTTATTTTGATGCCATAGCTTCTAACATGCTACAACAAACTGAAGAGCATAGTCCAAACCTTTCAAAAAAACACTATGAACCCTCACACCGCCCCTTACTTTTTCTCATAAATACTGTAGTTGAAAAGGCTTTGCTGTGAAAAACCCTGGGGTGGACTTTCCATTACTGGATGGCAAAGGAAAAGCAAAGTAGGGAATCATGAGTGAGTCTCTATGGCGTGATCGGTTAGCGCGTTCGGCTGTTAACCGAAAGGTGGGTGGTTTCAAGCCCACCCAGGGAAGTCTATTTATTTTGATGCCATAGCTTTTAACTTGCTATAACAAACTGCAGGGCATAGTCCTAAACTTTCAAAAACTTTCCATCACTGGATGGCAAAGGAGAAGCAAATTAGTTAACCAGGTGTGTGTCTCTGTGGCGCAATCGGTTAGCGCGTTCGGCTGTTAACCGAAAGGTTGGCGGTTCAAGCCCACCCAGGGAAATCTTTTTATTTTGATGCCATAGCTTTTAACATGCTACAACAAACTGAAGAGCATAGTCCTAAACTTTCAAAAAAACACTATGAACCCTCACACCACCCCTTACTTTTTCTCATAAATACTGTAGTTGAAAATACTTTGCTGTGAAAAAGCCTGGGGTGGACTTTCCATTACTGGATGGCAAAGGAAAAGCAAAGTAGGGAATCATGAGTGAGTCTCTATGGCGTGATCGGTTAGCGCGTTCGGCTGTTAACCGAAAGGTGGGTGGTTCAAGCCCACCCAGGGACGTCTTTTTATTTTTATGCCATAGCTTCTAACATGCTACAACAAACTGAAGAGCATAGTCCTAACCTTTCGAAAAAACACTATGAACCCTCACACCGCCCCTTACTTTTTCTCATAAATACTGTAGTTGAAAAGGATTTGCTGTTAAAAAGTCTGGTGTGGACTTTCCATTACTGAACGGCAAAGGAAAAGCAAAGTAGAGAATCATCAGTGAGTCTCTGTGACGCAATCGGTTAGCGCGTTCGGCTGTTAACCAAAAAGTTGGTGGTTCAAGCCCACCCAGGGACGTCTATTTATTTTGATGCCATAGCTTCTAACATGCTACAACAAATTGAAGAGCATAGTCCTAAACTTTCAAAAAAATACTATGAACCCTCACACCACCCCTTACTTTTTCTCATACATACTGTAGTTGAAAAGGCTTTGCTGTTAAAAAGTCTGGTGTGGACTTTCCATTACTGGATGGCAAATGAAATGCAAAGTAGTGAATCATGAGTGAGTCTCTGTGGTGCTTTCGGTTAGCGCGTTCGGCTGTTACCCGAAAGGTTGGTGATTCAAACCAACCCAGGGAAGTCTATTTATTTTGATGCCATAGCTTTTAACTTGCTATAACAAACTGCAGGGCATAGTCCTAACCTTTCAAAAAACTTTCCATCACTAGATGGCAAAGGAGAAGCAAATTAGTTAACCAAGTGTGTGTCTCTGTGGCGCAATCGGTTAGCGCATTCGGCTGTTAACCGAAAGGTTGGTGGTTCAAGCCCACCCAGGGACATCTTTTTATTTTGATGCCATAGCTTTTAACATGCTACAACAAACTGAAGAGCATAGTCCTAAACTTTCAAATAAACACTATGAACCCTCACACCACCCCTTACTTTTTCTCATAAATACTGTAGTTGAAAAGACTTTGCTGTTAAAAAGTCTGGTGTGGACTTTCCATTACTGGATGGCAAAGGAAATGCAAAGTAGTGAATCATGAGTGAGTCTCTGTGGTGCATTTGGTTAGCGCGTTCGGCTGTTAACCGAACGGTTGGTGATTCAAGCCCACCCAGGGAAGTCTATTTATTTTGATGCCATAGCTTTTAACTTGCTATAACAAACTGCAGGGCATAGTCCTAACCTTTCAAAAAACTTTCCATAACTGGATGGCAAAGGAGAAGCAAATTAGTTAACCAGGTGTGTGTCTCTGTGGCGCAATCGGTTAGCCCGTTCGGCTGTTAATCGAAAGGTTGGTGGTTCAAGCCCACCCAGTGATGTCTATTTATTTTGATGCCATAGCTTCTAACATGCTACAACAAACTGAAGAGCATAGTCCTAAACTTTCAAAAAAACACTATGAACCCTCACACCACCCCTTACTTTTTCTCATAAATACTGTAGTTGAAAAGGCTTTGCTGTTAAAAAGTCTGGTGTGGACTTTCCATTACTGGATGGCAAAGAAAATGCAAAGTAGTGAATCAATAGTGAGTCCTTGTGGTGCTTTCGGTTAGCGCGTTCGGCTGTTACCCGAAAGGTTGGTGATTCAAACCCACCCAGGGAAGTCTATTTATTTTGATGCCATAGCTTTTACCTTGCTATAACAAACTGCAGGGCATAGTCCTAACCTTTCAAAAATCTTTCCATCACTGGATGGCAAAGGAGAAGCAAATGAGTTAACCAGGTGTGTGTCTCTGTGGCGCAATCGGTTAGCGCGTTCGGTTGTTAACCGAAAGGTTGGTGGTTCAAGCCCACCCAGGGATGTCTATTTATTTTGATGCCATAGCTTCTAACATGCTACAACAAACTGAAGAGCATAGTCCTAAACTTTCAAAAAAACACTATGAACCCTCACACCACCACTTACTTTTTGTCATAAATACTGTAGTTGAAAAGGCTTTGCTGTTAAAAAGTCTGGTGTGGACTTTCCATTACTGGATGGCAAAGGAAATGCAAAGTAGTGAATCATGAGTAAGTCTCTGTAGTGCATTCGGTTAGCTCGTTCGGCTGTTACCCGAACGGTTGGTGATTCAAGCCCACCCAGGGAAGTCTATTTATTTTGAAAAGCAAAGTATGGAATCATGAGAGAGTCTCTGTGGCGCAATCGATTAGCGCGTTCGGCTGTTACATAATTAAGCGTATGTCTCTGTGGCACTATCGGTTATCGCGTTTGGCTGTTAACCGAATGGTTGGTTGTTCAAGCCCACCCAGGGAAGTCTATATATTTTGATGCCATAGCTTTTAACTTGCTATAACAAACTGCAGGGCATAGTCCTAACCATTCAAAAAACTTTCCATAACTGGATGGCAAAGGAGAATCAAATTAGGTAACCAGGTCTGTGTCTCTGTGGTGCAATCGGTTAGCGCGTTCAGCTGTTAACCGAAAGGTTGGTGGTTCAAGCCCACCCAGGGACGTCTATTTATTTTGATGCTATAGCTTTTAACATGCTGCAACAAACTGAAGAGCATAGTCCTAAACTTTCAAAAAAACACTATGAACCCTCACACCACCCCTTACTTTTTCTCATAAATACTGTAGTTAAAAAGGCTTTGCTGTTAAAAAGTCTGGTGTGGACTTTCCATTACTGGATGGCAAAGGAAAAGCAAAGTAGAGAATCATGAGTGAGTCTCTGCGGTGCAATCGGTTAGCGCGTTCGGCTGTTACCCGAAAGGTTGGTGAATCAAGCCCACCCAGGGAAGTCTATTTATTTCATAGTCCTAGCTTTTAACTTGCTATAACAAACTGCAGGGCATAGTCCTAACCTTTCAAAAAACTTTCCATCACTGGATGGCAAAGGAAAAACAAAGGAGGGCATCATGTGTGAGTCTCTATGGCGCGATCGGTTAGCTCGTTCGGCTGTTAACCGAAAGGTGCGTGGTTCAAGCCCACCCAGGGACGTCTATTTATTTTGATGCCATAGCTTCTAACATGCTACAACAAACTGAAGTGCATAGTCCTAACCTATCAAAAAAACACTATGAACCCTCACACCGCCCCTTACTTTTTCTCATAAATAATGTAGTTGAAAAGGCTTTGCTGTTAAAAAGACTGGTGTGGACTCTCCGTTACTGAACAGCAAAGGAAAAGCAAAGTAGGGAATCATGAGTGAGTCTCTGTGACGCAATCGGTTAGCGCGTTCGGCTGTTAACCGAAAGGTTGGTGGTTCAAGCCCACCCAGGGACGTCTATTTATTTTGATGCCATAGCTTTTAACTTGCTATAACAAACTGCAGGGCATAGTCCTAACCTTTCAAAAAACTTTCCTTTACTGGATGGCAAAGGAGAAGCAAATCAGTTAACAAGGTTTGTGTCTCTGTGGCGCAATCGGTTAGCGCGTTCGGCTGTTAACCGAAAGGCTGGTGGTTCAAGCCCACCCAGGGACGTCTATTTATTTTGATGCCATAGCTTCTAACATGCTACAACAAACTGAAGATCATAGTCCAAACCCTTTCAAAAAAACACTATGAACCCTCACACCGCCCCTTACTTTTTCTCATAAATAATGTAGTTGAAAAGGCTTTGCTGTTAAAAAGTCTGGTCTGGACTCTCCATTACTAGATGGCAAAGGAAATGCAAAGTATTGAATCAAGCGTATGTCTCTTTGGCGCAATCGGTTAGCGCGTTCGTCTGTTAACCGAAAGGTTGGTGGTTAAAGCCCACCCAGTGACGTCTTTTTATTTTGATGCCATAGCTTTTAACTTGCTATAACAAACTGCAGGGCATAGTCCTAAACTTTCAAAAAAACACTATGAACCCTCACACCGCCCCTTACTTTTTCTCATAAATAATGTAGTTGAAAAGGCTTTGCTGTTAAAAAGACTGGTGTGGACTCTCCGTTACTGAACGGCAAAGGAAAAGCAAAGTAGGGAATCATGAGTGAGTCTCTGTGACGCAATCGGTTAGCGCGTTCGGCTGTTAACCGAAAGGTTGGTGGTTCAAGCCCACCCAGGGACGTCTATTTATTTTGATGCCATAGCTTTTAACTTGCTATAACAAACTGCAGGGCATAGTCCTAACCTTTCAAAAAACTTTCCTTTACTGGATGGCAAAGGAGAAGCAAATCAGTTAATAAGGTTTGTGTCTCTGTGGCGCAATCGGTTAGCGCGTTCGGCTGTTAACCGAAAGGCTGGTGGTTCAAGCCCACCCAGGGACTTCTATTTATTTTGATGCCATAGCTTCTAACATGCTACAAAAAACTGAAGATCATAGTCCAAAACCTTTCAAAAAAACACTATGAACCCTCACACCGCCCCTTACTTTTTCTCATAAATAATGTAGTTGAAAAGGCTTTGCTGTTAAAAAGTCTGGTCTGGACTCTCCATTACTGGATGGCAAAGGAAATGCAAAGTATTGAATCAAGCGTATGTCTCTTTGGCGCAATCGGTTAGCGCGTTCGTCTGTTAACCGAAAGGTTGGTGGTTAAAGCCCACCCAGTGACGTCTTTTTATTTTGATGCCATAGCTTTTAACTTGCTATAACAAACTGCAGGGCATAGTCCTAACCTTTCAAAAAACTTTCCATCACTGGATGGCAAAGGAGAAGCAAATTAGTTAACCAGGTTTGTGTCTCTGTGGCGCAATCGGTTAGCGCGTTCGGCTGTTAACCGAAAGGTGGGTGGTACAAGCCCACCCAGGGACGTCTATTTATTTTGATGCCATAGCTTCTAACATGCTACAACAAACTGAAGAGCATAGTCCTAACCTTTAAAAAAAACACTATGAACCCTCACACCGCATCTTACTTTTTCTCATAAATAATGTAGTTGAAAAGGCTTTGCTGTTAAAAAGTCTGGTCTGGACTCTCCATTACTGAACGGCAAAGGAAAAGCAAAGTAGATAACCAAGAGTATGTCTCTGTGGCGCAATCGGTTAGCGCGTTCGGCTGTTAACCGAAAGCTTGGTGGTTCAAGCCCACCCAGGGACGTCTATTTATTTTGATGCCATAGCTTTTATCATGCTACAACAAACTGAAGAGCATAGTCCTAAACTTTCAAAAAAACACTATGAACCCTCACACCACCCCTTACTTTTTCTCATAAATACTGTAGTTGAAAAGGCTTTGCTGTTAAAAAGTCTGGTGTGGACTTTCCATTACTGGATGGCAAAGGAAATGCAAAGTAGTTAATCATGAGTGAGTCTCTGTGGTGCATTCGGTTAGCGCTTTCGGCTGTTACCCGAACAGTTGGTGATTCAAGCCCACCCAGGGACGTCTGTTTATTTTGATGCCATAGCTTTTAACATGCTACAACAAACTGAAGAGCATAGTCCTAAACTTTCAAAAAAACACTATGAACCCTCACACTGCCCCTTACTTTTTCTCATAAATACTGTAGTTGAAAAGGCTTTGCTGTTAAAAAGTCTGGTGTGGACTTTCCATTACTGGATGGCAAGGAAAAGCAAAGTAGGGAATCATGAGAGAGTCTCTGTGGCGCAATCGGTTAGCGCGTTCAGCTGTTACCTGAAAAGTTGGTGATTCAAACCCACCCAGGGAAGTCTATTTATTTTGATGCCATAGGTTTTACCTTGCTATAACAAACTGCAGGGCATAGTCCTAACCTTTCAAAAAACTTTCCATCACTGGATGGCAAAGGAGAAGCAAATTAGTTAACCAGGTGTGTGTCTCTGTGGCGCAATCGGTTAGCGCGTTCGGCTATTAACTGAAAGGTTGGTGGTTCAAGCCCACCCAGGGATGTCTATTTATTTTGATGCCATAGCTTCTAACATGCTACAACAAACTGAAGAGCATAGTCCTAAACTTTCAAAAAAACACTATGAACCCTCACACCACCCCTTACTTTTTCTCATAAATACTGTAGTTGAAAAGGCTTTGCTGTTAAAAAGTCTGGTGTGGACTTTCCATTACTGGATGGCAAAGGAAATGCAAAGTAGTTAATCATGAGTGAGTCTCTGTGGTGCATTCGGTTAGCTTGTTCGGCTCTTACCCGAATGGTTGGTGATTCAAGCCCACCCAGGGAAGTCTATTTATTTTGAAAAGCAAAGTATGGAATAATGAGAGAGTCTCTGTGGCGCAATCGATTAGCGCGTTCGGCTGTTGGATAATTAAGTGTATGTCTCTGTGGCGCAATCGGTTATCGCGTTCGGCTGTTAACCGAATGGTTGGTGGTTCAAGCCCACCCAGGGAAGTCTATATATTTTGATGCCATAGCTTTTAACTTGCTATAACAAACTGCAGGGCATAGTCCTAACCATTCAAAAAACTTTCCATAACTGGATGGCAAAGGAGAAGCAAATTAGGTAACCAAGTGTGTGTCTCTGTGGTGCAATCGGTTAGTGCGTTCGGCTGTTAACCGAAAGGTTGGTGGTTCAAGCCCACCCAGGGACGTCTATTTATTTTGATGCCATAGCTTCTAACATGCTACAACAAACTGAAGAGCATAGTCCAAACCTTTCAAAAAAACACTATGAACCCTCACACCGCCCCTTACTTTTTCTTATAAATACTGTAGTTGAAAAGGCTTTGCTGTGAAAAAGTCTGGGGTGGACTTTCCATTACTGGATGGCAAAGGAAAAGCAAAGTAGAGAATCATGAGTGAGTCTCTATGGCGCGATCGGTTAGCGCGATCGGCTGTTGACCGAAAGGTGGGTGGTTCAAGCCCACCCAGGGACGTCTATCTATTTTGATGCCATAGCTTTTAACTTGCTATAACAAACTGCAGGGCATAGTCCTAACCTTTCAAAAAACTTTCCATCACTGGATGGCAAAGGAGAAGCAAATTAGTTAACCAGGTGTGTGTCTCTGTGGCGCAATCGGTTAGCGCGTTCGGCTGTTAACCGAAAGGTTGGTGTTTCAAGCCCACCCAGGGACGTCTATTTATTTTGATGCCATAGCTTTTAACATGCTACAACAAACTGAAGAGCATAGTCCTAAACTTTCAAAAAAACACTATGAACCCTCACACCACCCCTTACTTTTTCTCATAAATACTGTAGTTGAAAAGGCTTTGCTGTTAAAAAGTCTGGTGTGGACTTTCCATTACTGGATGGCAAAGGAAATGCAAAGTAGTGAATCAAGCGTATGTCTCTGTGGCGCAATCGGTTAGCGCGTTCGGCTGTTAAACCGAAAGGTTGGTGGTTCAAGCCCACCCAGTGACGTCTTTTATTTTGATGCCATAGCTTTTAACTTGCTATAACAAACTGCAGGGCATAGTCCTAACCTTTCAAAAAACTTTCCATCACTGGATGGCAAAGGAGAAGCAAATTAGTTAACCAGGTGTGTGTCTCTGTGGCGCAATCGGTTAGCGCGTTCAGTTGTGAACCGAAAGGTTGGTGGTTCAAGCCCACCCAGGGACGTCTTTTTATTTTGATGCCATAGCTTTTAACTTGCTATAACAAACTGCAGGGCATAGTCCTAACCTTTCAAAAAACTTTCCATCACTGGATGGCAAAGGAGAAGCAAATTAGTTAACCAGTTGTGTGTCTCTGTGGCGCAATCGGTTAGCGCGTTCGGCTGTTAACCGAAAGGTTGGTGGTTCAAGCCCACCCAGGGACGTCTATTTATTTTGATGCCATAGCTTCTAACATGCTACAACAAACTGAAGAGCATAGTCCTAACCTTTCAAAAAAACACTATGAACCCTCACACCGCCCCTTACTTTTTCTCATAAATACTGTAGCTGAAAAGGCTTTGCTGTTAAAAAGTCTGGTGTGGACTTTCCATTACTGGATGGCAAAGGAAAAGCAAAGTAGGGAATCATGAGTGAGTCTCTATGGCGCGATCGGTTAGCGCGTTCGGCTGTTAACCGACATGTGCGTGGTTCAAGTCCACCCAGGGACGTCTATTTATTTTGATGCCATAGCTTCTAACATGCTACAACAAACTGAAGAGCATAGTCCTAACCTTTCAAAAAAACACTATGAACCCTTAACACCGCCCCTTTCTTTTTCTCATAAATACTGTAGTTGAAAAGGCTTTGCTGTTAAAAAGTCTGGTGTGGACTCTCCGTTACTGAACGGCAAAGGAAAAGCAAAGTAGATAATCAGGAGTATGTCTCTTTGGCGCAATCGGTTAGCGCGTTCGGCTGTTAACCGAAAGGTTGGTGGTTCAAGCCCACCCAGGGACGTCTATTTATTTTGATGCTATAGCTTTTAACATGCTGCAACAAACTGAAGAGCATAGTCCTAAACTTTCAAAAAAACACTATGAACCCTCACACCACCCCTAACTTTTTCTCATAAATACTGTAGTTGTAAAGGCTTTGCTGTTAAAAAGTCTGGTGTGGACTTTCCACTACTGGATGGCAAAGGAAATGCAAAGTAGTTAATCATGAGTGAGTCTCTGTGGTGCATTCGGTTAGCGCTTTCGGCTGTTACCCGAACAGTTGGTGATTCAAGCCCACCCAGGGACGTCTGTTTATTTTGATGCCATAGCTTTTAACATGCTACAACAAACTGAAGAGCATAGTCCTAAACTTTCAAAAAAACACTATGAACCCTCACACTGCCCCTTACTTTTTCTCATAAATACTGTAGTTGAAAAGGCTTTGCTGTTAAAAAGTCTGGTGTGGACTTTCCATTACTGGATGGCAAAGAAAATGCAAAGTAGTGAATCATCTATGAGTCTCTGTGGTGCTTTCGGTTAGCGCGTTCGGCTGTTACCCGAAAAGTTGGTGATTCAAGCCCACCCAGGGAAGTCTATTTATTTTGATGCCATAGGTTTTACCTTGCTATAACAAACTGCAGGGCATAGTCCTAACCTTTCAAAAAACTTTCCATCACTGGATGGCAAAGGAGAAGCAAATTAGTTAACCAGGTGTGTGTCTCTGTGGCGCAATCGGTTAGCGCGTTCGGCTGTTAACTGAAAGGTTGGTGGTTCAAGCCCACCCAGGGATGTCTATTTATTTTGATGCCATAGCTTCTAACATGCTACAACAAACTGAAGAGCATAGTCCTAAACTTTCAAAAAAACACTATGAACCCTCACACCACCCCTTACTTTTTCTCATAAATACTGTAGTTGAAAAGGCTTTGCTGTTAAAAAGTCCGGTGTGGACTTTCCATTACTGGATGGCAAAGGAAATGCAACGTAGTGAATCATGAGTGAGTCTCTGTGGTGCATTCGGTTAGCTTGTTCGGCTCTTACCCGAATGGTTGGTGATACAAGCCCACCCAGGGAAGTCTATATATTTTGAAAAGCAAAGTATGGAATCATGAGAGAGTCTCTGTGGCGCAATCGATTAGCGCGTTCGGCTGTTAGATAATTAAGTGTATGTCTCTGTGGCGCAATCGGTTATCGCGTTCGGCTGTTAACCGAATGGTTGGTGGTTCAAGCCCACCCAGGGAAGTCTATATATTTTGATGCCATAGCTTTTGACTTGCTATAACAAACTGCAGGGCATAGTCCTAACCATTCAAAAAACTTTCCATAACTGGATGGCAAAGGAGAAGCAAATTAGTTAACCAGGTGTGTGTCTCTGTGGCGCAATCGGTTAGCGCGTTCGGCTGTTAACCGAAAGGTTGGTGGTTCAAGCACACCCAAGGACGTCTATTTTTTTTGATACCCTAGCTTCTAACATGCTACAACAAACTGAAGAGCATAGTCCTAACCTTTCAAAAAAACACTATGAACCCTCACACCGCCCCTTACTTTTTCTCATAAATACTGTAGCTGAAAAGGCTTTGCTGTTAAAAAGTCTGGTGTGGACTTTCCATTACTGGATGGCAAAGGAAAAGCAAAGTAGGGAATCATGAGTGAGTCTCTATGGCACGATCGGTTAGCTCGTTCGGCTGTTAACCGAAAGGTGCGTGGTTCAAGCCCACCCAGGGACGTCTATTTATTTTGATGCCATAGCTTCTAACATGCTACAACAAACTGAAGTGCATAGTCCTAACCTATCAAAAAAACACTATGAACCCTCACACCGCCCCTTACTTTTTCTCATAAATAATGTAGTTGAAAAGGCTTTGCTGTTAAAAAGACTGGTGTGGACTCTCCGTTACTGAACAGCAAAGGAAAAGCAAAGTAGGAATCATGAGTGAGTCTCTGTGACGCAATCGGTTAGCGCGTTCGGCTGTTAACCGAAAGGTTGGTGGTTCAAGCCCACTCAGGGACGTCTATTTATTTTGATGCCATAGCTTTTAACTTGCTATAACAAACTGAACAGCATAGTCCTAACCTTTCAAAAAACTTTCCATCACTGGATGGCAAAGGAGAAGCAAATCAGGTAACCAGGTGTGTGTCTCTGTGGCGCAATCGGTTAGCGCGTTCGGCTGTTAACCGAAAGGCTGGTGGTTCAAGCCCACCCAGGGACGTCTATTTATTTTGATGCCATAGCTTCTAACATGCTACAACAAACTGAAGATCATAGTCCAAACCCTTTCAAAAAAACACTATGAACCCTCACACCGCCCCTTACTTTTTCTCATAAATAATGTAGTTGAAAAGGCTTTGCTGTTAAAAAGTCTGGTCTGGACTCTCCATTACTGGATGGCAAAGGAAATGCAAAGTATGGAATCAAGCGTATGTCTCTGTGGCGCAATCGGTTAGCGCGTTCGTCTGTTAACCGAAAGGTTGGTGGTTAAAGCCCACCCAGTGACGTCTTTTTATTTTGATGCCATAGCTTTTACCTTGCTATAACAAACTGCAGGGCATAGTCCTAACCTTTCAAAAAACTTTCCATCACTGGATGGCAAAGGAGAAGCAAATTAGTTAACCAGGTTTGTGTCTCTGTGGCGCAATCGGTTAGCGCGTTCTGCTGTTAACCGAAAGGTGGGTGGTACAAGCCCACCCAGGGACGTCTATTTATTTTGATGCCATAGCTTCTAACATGCTACAACAAACTGAAGAGCATAGTCCTAACCTTTAAAAAAAACACTATGAACCCTCACACCGCCCCTTACTTTTTCTCATAAATAATGTAGTTGAAAAGGCTTTGCTGTTAAAAAGTCTGGTCTGGACTCTCCATTACTGAACGGCAAAGGAAAAGCAAAGTAGATAACCAAGAGTATGTCTCTGTGGCGCAATCGGTTAGAACGTTCGGCTGTTAACCGAAAGCTTGGTGGTTCAAGCCCACCCAGGGACGTCTATTTATTTTGATGCCATAGCTTTTATCATGCTACAACAAACTGAAGAGCATAGTCCTAAACTTTCAAAAAAACACTATGAACCCTCACACCACCCCTTACTTTTTCTCATAAATACTGTAGTTGAAAAGGCTTTGCTGTTAAAAAGTCTGGTGTGGACTTTCCATTACTGGATGGCAAAGGAAATGCAAAGTAGTGAATCATGAGTGAGTCTCTGTGGTGCATTCGGTTAGCGCTTTCGGCTGTTAACCGAACGGTTGGTGATTCAAGCCCACCCAGGGGCGTCTGTTTATTTTGATGCCATAGCTTCTAACATGCTACAACAAACTGAAGAGCATAGTCTAAACCTTTCAAAAAAACACTATGAACCCTCACACTGCCCCTTACTTTTTCTCATAAATACTGTAGTTGAAAAGGTTTTGCTGTTAAAAAGTCTGGTGTGGACTTTCCATTACTGGATGGCAAAGGAAAAGCAAAGTAGCGAATCATGAGAGAGTCTCTGTGGCGCAATCGGTTAGCGCGTTCAGCTGTTAACCGAAAGCTTGGTGGTTCAAGCCCACCCAGGGAAGTCTATTTATTTTGATGCCATAGCTTTTAACATGCTACAACAAACTGAAGAACATAGTCCTAAACTTTAAAAAAAAACACTATGAACCCTCACACCACCCCTTACTTTTTCTCATAAATACTGTAGTTGAAAAGGCTTTGCTGTTAAAAAGTCTGGTGTGGACTTTCCATTACTGGATGGCAAAGAAGATGCAAAGTAGTGAATCATCAATGAGTCTCTGTGGTGCTTTCGGTTAGCGCGTTCGGCTGTTACCCGAAAGGTTGGTGATTCAAGCCCACCCAGGGAAGTCTATTTATTTTGATGCCATAGCTTTTAACATGCTACAACAAACTGGAGAGCATAGTCCTAAACTTTCAAAAAAAACACTATGAACCCTCACACCACCCCTTACTTTTTCTCATAAATACTGTAGTTGAAAAGGCTTTGCTGTTAAAAAGTCTGGTGTGGACTTTCCATTACTGGATGGCAAAGAAAATGCAAAGTAGTGAATCATCAATGAGTCTCTGTGGTGCTTTCGGTTAGCGCGTTCGGCTGTTACCCGAAAGGTTGGTGATTCAAGCCCACCCAGGGAAGTCTATTTATTTTGATGCCATAGCTTTTAACTTGCTATAACAAACTGCAGGGCATAGTCCTAACCTTTCAAAAAACTTTCCATCACTGGATGGCAAAGGAAAAGCAAAGTAGGGAATCATGAGTGAGTCTCTATGGCGCGATCGGTTAGCTCGTTCGGCTGTTAACCGAAAGGTGCGTGGTTCAAACCCACCCAGGGACGTCTATTTATTTTGATGCCATAGCTTCTAACATGCTACAACAAACTGAAGTGCATAGTCCTAACCTATCAAAAAAACACTATGAACCCTCACACCGCCCCTTACTTTTTCTCATAAATAATGTAGTTGAAAAGGCTTTGCTGTTAAAAAGACTGGTGTGGACTCTCCGTTACTGAACAGCAAAGGAAAAGCAAAGTAGGGAATCATGAGTGAGTCTCTGTGACGCAATCGGTTAGCGCGTTCGGCTGTTAACCGAAAGGTTGGTGGTTCAAGCCCACCCAGGGACGTCTATTTATTTTGATGCCATAGCTTTTAACTTGCTATAACAAACTGCAGGGCATAGTCCTAACCTTTCAAAAAACTTTCCATCACTGGATGGCAAAGGAGAAGCAAATCAGTTAACCAGGTGTGTGTCTCTGTGGCGCAATCGGTTAGCGCGTTCGGCTGTTAACCGAAAGGTTGGTGGTTCAAGCCCACCCAGGGACGTCTGTTTATTTTGATGCCATAGCTTTTAACTTGCTATAACAAACTGCAGGGCATAGTCCTAACCTTTCAAAAAACTTTCCATCACTGGATGGCAAAGGAGAAGCAAATCAGGTAACCAGGTGTGTGTCTCTGTGGCGCAATCGGTTAGCGCGTTCGGCTGTTAACCGAAAGGCTGGTGGTTCAAGCCCACCCAGGGACGTCTATTTATTTTGATGCCATAGCTTCTAACATGCTACAACAAACTGAAGATCATAGTCCAAACCCTTTCAAAAAAACACTATGAACCCTCACACCGCCACTTACTTTTTCTCATAAATAATGTAGTTGAAAAGGCTTTGCTGTTAAAAAGTCTGGTCTGGACTCTCCATTACTGGATGGCAAAGGAAATGCAAAGTATTGAATCAAGCGTATGTCTCTGTGGCGCAATCGGTTAGCGCGTTCGTCTGTTAACCGAAAGGTTGGTGGTTAAAGCCCACCCAGTGACGTCTTTTTATTTTGATGCCATAGCTTTTACCTTGCTATAACAAACTGCAGGGCATAGTCCTAACCTTTCAAAAAACTTTCCATCACTGGATGGCAAAGGAGAAGCAAATTAGTTAACCAGGTTTGTGTCTCTGTGGCGCAATCGGTTAGCGCGTTCGGCTGTTAACCGAA
Organism: Discoglossus pictus; assembly: GCA_027410445.1. Taxonomy (NCBI): domain Eukaryota; kingdom Metazoa; phylum Chordata; class Amphibia; order Anura; family Alytidae; genus Discoglossus; species Discoglossus pictus. Next base: position 96,185 of record JAPZIH010000845.1, on the reverse strand, counting down.
AGGTGGGTGGTACAAGCCCACCCAGGGACGTCTATTTATTTTGATGCCATAGCTTCTAACATGCTACAACAAACTGAAGAGCATAGTCCTAACCTTTAAAAAAAACACTATGAACCCTCACACCGCCCCTTACTTTTTCTCATAAATAATGTAGTTGAAAAGGCTTTGCTGTTAAAAAGTCTGGTCTGGACTCTCCATTACTGAACGGCAAAGGAAAAGCAAAGTAGATAACCAAGAGTATGTCTCTGTGGCGCAATCGGTTAACACGTTCGGCTGTTAACCGAAAGCTTGGTGGTTCAAGCCCACCCAGGGACGTCTATTTATTTTGATGCCATAGCTTTTATCATGCTACAACAAACTGAAGAGCATAGTCCTAAACTTTCAAAAAAACACTATGAACCCTCACACCACCCCTAAATTTTTCTCATAAATACTGTAGTTGAAAAGGCTTTGCTGTTAAAAAGTCTGATGTGGACTTTCCACTACTGGATGGAAAAGGAAATGCAAAGTAGTTAATCATGAGTGAGTCTCTGTGGTGCATTCGGTTAGCGCTTTCGGCTGTTACCCGAACAGTTGGTGATTCAAGCCCACCCAGGGACGTCTGTTTATTTTGATGCCATAGCTTTTAACATGCTACAACAAACTGAAGAGCATAGTCCTAAACTTTCAAAAAAACACTATGAACCCTCACACTGCCCCTTACTTTTTCTCATAAATACTGTAGTTGAAAAGGCTTTGCTGTTAAAAAGTCTGGTGTGGACTTTCCATTACTGGATGGCAAAGGAAAAGCAAAGTAGGGAATCATGAGAGAGTCTCTGTGGCGCAATCGGTTAGCGCGTTCAGCTGTTAACCCAAAGCTTGGTGGTTCAAGCCCACCCAGGGACGTCTATTTATTTTGATGCCATCTCTTTTAACATGCTACAACAAACTGAAGAACATAGTCCTAAACTTTCAAAAAAACACTATGAACCCTCACACTGCCCCTTACTTTTTCTCATAAATACTGTAGTTGAAAAGGCTTTGCTGTTAAAAAGTCTGGTGTGGACTTTCCATTACTGGATGGCAAAGAAAATGCAAAGTAGTGAATCATCAATGAGTCTCTGTGGTGCTTTCGGTTAGCGCGTTCGGCTGTTACCCGAAAAGTTGGTGATTCAAGCCCACCCAGGGAAGTCTATTTATTTTGATGCCATAGGTTTTACCTTGCTATAACAAACTGCAGGGCATAGTCCTAACCTTTCAAAAAACTTTCCATCACTGGATGGCAAAGGAGAAGCAAATTAGTTAACCAGGTGTGTGTCTCTGTGGCGCAATCGGTTAGCGCGTTCGGCTGTTAACTGACAGGTTGGTGGTTCAAGCCCACCCAGGGATGTCTATTTATTTTGATGCCATAGCTTCTAACATGCTACAACAAACTGAAGAGCATAGTCCTAAACTTTCAAAAAAACACTATGAACCCTCACACCACCCCTTACTTTTTCTCATAAATACTGTAGTTGAAAAGGCTTTGCTGTTAAAAAGTCCGGTGTGGACTTTCCATTACTGGATGGCAAAGGAAATGCAACGTAGTGAATCATGAGTGAGTCTCTGTGGTGCATTCGGTTAGCTTGTTCGGCTCTTACCCGAATGGTTGGTAATACAAGCCCACCCAGGGAAGTCTATTTATTTTGAAAAGCAAAGTATGGAATCATGATAGAGTCTCTGTGGCGCAATCGATTAGCGCGTTCGGCTGTTAGATAATTAAGTGTATGTCTCTGTGGCGCAATCGGTTATCGCGTTCGGCTGTTAACAGAATGGTTGGTGGTTCAAGCCCACCCAGGGAAGTCTATATATTTTGATGCCATAGCTTTTAACTTGCTATAACAAACTGCAGGGCATAGTCCTAACCATTCAAAAAACTTTCCATAACTGGATGGCAAAGAAGAAGCAAATTAGTTAACCAGGTGTGTGTCTCTGTGGCGCAATCGGTTAGCGCGTTCGGCTGTTAACCGAAAGGTTGGTGGTTCAAGCCCACCCAGGGACGTCTATTTTTTTTGATACCCTAGCTTCTAACATGCTACAACAAACTGAAGAGCATAGTCCTAACCTTTCAAAAAAACACTATGAACCCTCACACCGCCCCTTACTTTTTCTCATAAATACTGTAGCTGAAAAGGCTTTGCTGTTAAAAAGTCTGGTGTGGACTTTCCATTACTGGATGGCAAAGGAAAAGCAAAGTAGGGAATCATGAGTGAGTCTCTATGGCGCGATCGGTTAGCGCGTTCGGCTGTTAACCGAAAGGTGCGTGGTTCAAGTCCACCCAGGGACGTCTATTTATTTTGATGCTATAGCTTTTAACATGCTGCAACAAACTGAAGAGCATAGTCCTAAACTTTCAAAAAAACACTATGAACCCTCACACCACCCCTTACTTTTTCTCATAAATACTGTAGTTGAAAAGGCTTTGCTGTTAAAAAGTCTGGTGTGGACTTTCCATTACTGGATGGCAAAGGAAAAGCAAAGTAGAGAATCATGAGTGAGTCTCTGCGGTGCAATCGGTTAGCGCGTTCGGCTGTTACCCGAAAGGTTGGTGATTCAAGCCCACCCAGGGAAGTCTATTTATTTTGATGCCATAGCTTTTAACTTGCTATAACAAACTGCAGGGCATAGTCCTAACCTTTCAAAAAACTTTCCATCACTGGATGGCAAAGGAGAAGCAAATCATTTACCCATGTGTGTGTCTCTGTTGCGCAATCGGTTAGCGCGTTCGGCTGTTAACCGAAAGGTGGGTGGTACAAGCCCACCCAGGGACGTCTATTTATTTTGATGCCATAGCTTCTAACATGCTACAACAAACTGAAGATCATAGTCCAAACCCTTTCAAAAAAACACTATGAACCCTCACACCGCCCCTTACTTTTTCTCATAAATAATGTAGTTGAAAAGGCTTTGCTGTTAAAAAGTCTGGTCTGGACTCTCCATTACTGGATGGCAAAGGAAATGCAAAGTATTGAATCAAGCGTATGTCTCTGTGGCGCAATCGGTTAGCGCGTTCGTCTGTTAACCGAAAGGTTGGTGGTTCAAGCCCACCCAGTGACGTCTGTTTATTTTGATGCCATAGCTTTTAACTTGCTATAACAAACTGCAGGGCATAGTCCTAACCTTTCAAAAAACTTTCCATCACTGGATGGCAAAGGAGAAGCAAATTAGTTAACCAGGTTTGTGTCTCTGTGGCGCAATCGGTTAGCGCGTTCGGCTGTTAACCGAAAGGTGGGTGGTACAAGCCCACCCAGGGACGTCTATTAATTTTGATGCCATAGCTTTTAACATGCTACAACAAACTGAAGAGCATAGTCCTAACCTTTCAAAAAAACACTATGAACCCTCACACCGCCCCTTACTTTTTCTCATAAATGATGTAGTTGAAAAGGCTTTGCTGTTAAAAAGTCTGGTCTGGACTCTCCGTTACTGAACGGCAAAGGAAAAGCAAAGTAGATAATCAGGAGTATGTCTCTTTGGCGCAATCGGTTAGAGCGTTCGGCTGTTAACCGAAAGGTTGGTGGTTCAAGCCCACCCAGGGACGTCTATTTATTTTGATGCTATAGCTTTTAACATGCTGCAACAAACTGAAGAGCATAGTCCTAAACTTTCAAAAAAACACTATGAACCCTCACACCACCCCTTACTTTTTCTCATAAATACTGTAGTTGAAAAGGCTTTGCTGTTAAAAAGTCTGGTGTGGACTTTCCATTACTGGATGGCAAAGGAAAAGCAAAGTAGAGAATCATGAGTGAGTCTCTGCGGTGCAATCGGTTAGCGCGTTCGGCTGTTAACCGAAAGGTTGGTGATTCAAGCCCACCCAGGGAAGTCTATTTATTTTGATGCCATAGCTTTTAACTTGCTATAACAAACTGCAGGGCATAGTCCTAACCTTTCAAAAAACTTTCCATCACTGGATGGCAAAGGAAAAGCAAAGTAGAGAATCATGAGTGCGTCTCTCTGGCGCGATCGGTTAGCTCGTTCGGCTGTTAACCGAAAGGTGCGTGGTTCAAGCCCACCCAGGGACGTCTATTTATTTTGATGCCATAGCTTCTAACATGCTACAACAAACTGAAGTGCATAGTCCTAACCTATCAAAAAAACACTATGAACCCTCACACCGCCCCTTACTTTTTCTCATAAATAATGTAGTTGAAAAGGCTTTGCTGTTAAAAAGACTGGTGTGGACTCTCCGTTACTGAACAGCAAAGGAAAAGCAAAGTAGGGAATCATGAGTGAGTCTCTGTGACGCAATCGGTTAGCGCGTTCGGCTGTTAACCGAAAGGTTGGTGGTTCAAGCCCACCCAGGGACGTCTATTTATTTTGATGCCATAGCTTTTAACTTGCTATAACAAACTGCAGGGCATAGTCCTAACCTTTCAAAAAACTTTCCATCACTGGATGGCAAAGGAGAAGCAAATCAATTAACCAGGTGTGTGTCTCTGTGGCGCAATCGGTTAGCGCGTTCGGCTGTTAACCGAAAGGCTGGTGGTTCAAGCCCACCCAGGGACGTCTATTTATTTTGATGCCATAGCTTCTAACATGCTACAACAAACTGAAGATCATAGTCCAAACCCTTTCAAAAAAACACTATGAACCCTCACACCGCCCCTTACTTTTTCTCATAAATAATGTAGTTGAAAAGGCTTTGCTGTTAAAAAGTCTGGTCTGGACTCTCCATTACTTGATGGCAAAGGAAATGCAAAGTATTGAATCAAGGGTATGTCTCTGTGGCGCAATCGGTTAGCGCGTTCGTCTGTTAACCGAAAGGTTGGTGGTTCAAGCCCACCCAGTGACGTCTTTTTATTTTGATGCCATAGCTTTTAACTTGCTATAACAAACTGCAGGGCATAGTCCTAACCTTTCAAAAAACTTTCCATCACTGGATGGCAAAGGAGAAGCAAATTAGTTAACCAGGTTTGTGTCTCTGTGGCGCAATCGGTTAGCGCTTTCGGCTGTTAACCGAAAGGTGGGTGGTACAAGCCCACCCAGGGACGTCTATTTATTTTGATGCCATAGCTTCTAACATGCTACAACAAACTGAAGAGCATAGTCCTAACCTTTCAAAAAAACACTATGAACCCTCACACCGCCCCTTACTTTTTCTCATAAATAATGTAGTTGAAAAGGCTTTGCTGTTAAAAAGTCTGGTCTGGACTCTCCATTACTGAACGGCAAAGGAAAAGCAAAGTAGATAACAAAGAGTATGTATCTGTGGCGCAATCGGTTAGCGCGTTCGGCTGTTAACCGAAAGCTTGGTGGTTCAAGCCCACCCAGGGACGTCTATTTATTTTGATGCCATAGCTTTTATCATGCTACAACAAACTGAAGAGCATAGTCCTAAACTTTCAAAAAAACACTATGAACCCTCACACCACCCCTTACTTTTCTCATAAATACTGTAGTTGAAAAGGCTTTGCTGTTAAAAAGTCTGGTGTGGACTTTCCATTACTGGATGGCAAAGGAAATGCAAAGGAAATGCAGAGTCTCTGTGGTGCATTCGGTTAGCTTGTTCGGCTCTTACCCGAATGGTTGGTGATTCAAGCCCACCCAGGGAAGTCTATTTATTTTGAAAAGCAAAGTATGGAATCATAAGAGAGTCTCTGTGGCGCAATCGATTAGCGCGTTCGGCTGTTAGATAATTAAGTGTATGTCTCTGTGGCGCAATCGGTTATCGCGCTCGGCTGTTAACCGAATGGTTGGTGGTTCAAGCCCACCCAGGGAAGTCTATATATTTTGATGCCATAGCTTTTAACTTGCTATAACAAACTGCAGGGCATAGTCCTAACCATTCAAAAAACTTTCCATAACTGGATGGCAAAGGAGAAGCAAATTAGGTAACCAGGTGTGTGTCTCTGTGGTGCAATCGGTTAGTGCGTTCGGCTGTTAACCGAAAGGTTGGTGGTTCAAGCCCACCCAGTGACGTCTATTTTTTTTGATACCCTAGCTTCTAACATGCTACAACAAACTGAAGAGCATAGTCCTAACCTTTTAAAAAAACACTATGAACCCTCACACCGCCCCTTACTTTTTCTCATAAATACTGTAGCTGAAAAGGCTTTGCTGTTAAAAAGTCTGGTGTGGACTTTCCATTACTGGATGGCAAAGGAAAAGCAAAGTAGGGAATCATGATTGAGTCTCTGTGACGCAATCGGTTAGCGCGTTCGGCTGTTAACCGAAAGGTTGGTGGTTCAAGCCCACCCAGGGACGTCTATTTATTTTGATGCCATAGCTTTTAACATGCTACAACAAACTGAAGAGCATAGTCCTAAACTTTCAAAAAAACAATATGAACCCTCACACCACCCCTTACTTTTTCTCATAAATACTGTAGTTGAAAAGGCTTTGCTGTTAAAAAGTCTGGTGTGGACTTTCCATTACTGGATGGCAAAGGAAATGCAAAGTAGATAAACAAGCGTATGTCTCTGTGGTGCAATCGGTTAGAGCCTTCGGCTGTTAACCGAAAGGTTGGTGGTTCAAGCCCACCCAGGAACGTTTTTTTATTTTGATGCCATAGCTTTTAACTTGCTATAACAAACTGCAGGGCATAGTCCTAACCTTTCAAAAAACTTTCCATCACTGGATGGCAAAGGAGAAGCAAATTAGTTTACCAGTTGTGTGTCTCTGTGGCGCAATCGGTTAGCGCGTTCGGCTGTTAACCGAAAGGTTGGTGGTTCAAGCCCACCCAGGGACGTCTACTTATTTTGATGCCATAGCTTTTAACATGCTACAACAAACTGAAGAGCATAGTCCTAAACTTTCAAAAAAACACTATGAACCCTCACACCACCCCTTACTTTTTCTCATAAATACTGTAGTTGAAAAGGCTTTGCTGTTAAAAAGTCTGGTGTGGACTTTCCATTACTGGATGGCAAAGGAAATGCAAAGTAGATAAACAAGCGTATGTCTCTGTGGCGCAATCGGTTAGCGCCTTCGGCTGTTAACCGAAAGGTTGGTGGTTCAAGCCCACCCAGGAACGCCTTTTTATTTTGATGCCATAGCTTTTAACTTGCTATAACAAACTGCAGGGCATAGTCCTAACCTTTCAAAAAACTTTCCATCACTGGATGGCAAAGGAGAAGCAAATTAGTTAACCAGGTGTGTGTCTCTGTGGCGCAATCGGTTAGCGCGTTCGGCTGTTAACCGAAAGGTTGGTGGTTCAAGCCCACCCAGGGACGTCTATTTATTTTGATGCCATAGCTTTTAACATGCTACAACAAACTGAAGAGCATAGTCCTAAACTTTAAAAAAAACACTATGAACCCTCACACCACCCCTTACTTTTTCTCATAAATACTGTAGTTGAAAAGGCTTTGCTGTTAAAAAGTCTGGTGTGGACTTTCCATTACTGGATGGCAAAGGAAATGCAAAGTAGATAAACAAGCGTATGTCTCTGTGGCGCAATCGGTTAGCGCGTTCGGCTGTTAACCGAAAGGTTGGTGGTTCAAGCCCACCCAGGAACGTCTTTTTATTTTGATGCCATAGCTTTTAACTTGCTATAACAAACTGCAGGGCATAGTCCTAACCTTTCAAAAAACTTTCCATCACTGGATGGCAAAGGAGAAGCAAATTAGTTAACCAGGTGTGTGTCTCTGTGGCGCAATCGGTTAGCGCGTTCGGCTGTTAACCGAAAGGTTGGTGGTTCAAGCCCACCCAGGGACGTCTATTTATTTTGATGCCATAGCTTTTAACATGCTACAACAAACTGAAGAGCATAGTCCTAAACTTTCAAAAAAACACTATGAACCCTCACACCACCCCTTACTTTTTCTCATAAATACTGTAGTTGAAAAGGCTTTGCTGTTAAAAAGTCTGGTGTGGACTTTCCATTACTGGATGGCAAAGGAAATGCAAAGTAGATAAACAAGCGTATGTCTCTGTGGCGCAATCGGTTAGCGCCTTCGGCTGTTAACCGAAAGGTTGGTGGTTCAAGCCCACCCAGGAACGTCTTTTTATTTTGATGCCATAGCTTTTAACTTGCTATAACAAACTGCAGGGCATAGTCCTAACTTTTCAAAAAACTTTCAATCACTGGATGGCAAAGGAGAAGCAAATTAGGTAACCAGGTGTGTGTCTCTGTGGCGCAATCGGTTAGCGCGTTCGGCTGTTAACCGAAAGGTTGGTGGTTCAAGCACACCCAGGGACGTCTATATATTTTTATGCAATAGCTTTTAACATGCTACAACAAACTGAAGAGCATAGTCCTAAACTTTCAAAAAAACACTATGAACCCTCACACCACCCCTTACTTTTTCTCATAAATACTGTAGTTGAAAAGGCTTTGCTGTTAAAAAGTCTGGTGTGGACTTTCCATTACTGGATGGCAAAGGAAATGCAAAGTAGTGAACCAAGCGTATGTCTCTGTGGCGCAATCGGTTAGCGCGTTCGGCTGTTAACCGAAAGGTTGGTGGTTCAAGCCCACCCAGGGACGTCTATTTATTTTGATGCCATAGCTTCTAACATGCTACAACAAACTGAAGAGCATAGTCCTAACCTTTCAAAAAAACACTATGAACCCTCACACCGCCCCTTACTTTTTCTCATAAATACTGTAGTTGAAAAGGCTTTGCTGTGAAAAAGTCTGGTGTGGACTTTCCATTACTGGATGGCAAAGGAAAAGCAAAGTAGGGAATCATGAGTGAGTCTCTGTGGTGCAATCAGTTAGCGCGTTCGGCTGTTACCCGAAAGGTTGGTGATTCAAGCCCACCCAGGGAAGTCTATTTATTTTAAAGCCATAGCTTTTAACTTGCTATAACAAACTGCAGGGCATAGTCCTAACCTTTCAAAAAACTTTCCATCACTGGATGGCAAAGGAAAAGTAAAGTAGGGAATCATGAGTGAGTCTCTATGGGGCGATCGGTTAGCGCGTTCGGCTGTTAACCAAAAGGTGCGTGGTTCAAGTCCACCCAGGGACGTCTATTTATTTTGATGCCATAGCTTCTAACATGCTACAACAAACTGAAGAGTATAGTCCTAACCTTTCAAAAAAACACTATGAACCCTCACACCGCCCCTTTCTTTTTCTCATAAATAATGTAGTTGAAAAGGCTTTGCTGTTAAAAAGTCTGGTGTGGACTCTCCGTTACTGAACGGCAAAGGAAAAGCAAAGTAGATAATCAGGAGTATGTCTCTGTGGCGTTATCGGTTAGCGCGTTCGGCTGTTAACCGAAAGGTTGGTGGTTCAAGCCCACCCAGGGACGTCTATTTATTTTGATGCCATAGCTTTTAACATGCTACAACAAACTGAAGAGCATAGTCCTAAACTTTCAAAAAAAAAATGAACCCTCACACCACCCCTTACTTTTTCTCATAAATACTGTAGTTGAAAAGGCTTTGCTGTTAAAAAGTCTGGTGTGGACTATCCATCACTGGATGGCAAAGGAAATGCAAAGTAGATAATCAAGCATATGTCTCTGTGGCGCAATTGGTTAGCGCGTTCGGCTGTTAACCGAAAGGTTGGTGGTTCAAGCCCACCCAGGGACGTCAATTTTTTTTTATGCCATAGTTTCTAACATGCTACAACAAACTGAAGAGCATAGTCCTAACCTTTCAAAAAACTTTCCATCACTGGATGGCAAAGGAGAAGCAAATTAGTTAACCAGGTGTGTGTCTCTGTGGCGCAATCGGTTAGCGCGTTCGGCTGTTTACCGAAAGGTTGGTGGTTCAAGTCCACCCAGGGATGTCTATTTATTTTGATGCCACAGCTTCTAACATGCTACAACAAACTGAAGAGCATAGTCCAAACCTTTCAAAAAAACACTATGAACCCTCACACCACCCCTTACTTTTTCTCATAAATACTGTAGTTGAAAAGGCTTTGCTGTTAAAAAGTCTGGTGTGGACTTTCCATTACTGGATGGCAAAGAAAATGCAAAGTAGTGAATCATCAATGAGTCTCTGTGGTGCTTTCGGTTAACGCGTTCGGCTGTTACCCGAAAAGTTGGTGATTCAAGCCCACCCAGGGAAGTCTATTTATTTTGATGCCATAGCTTTTACCTTGCTATAACAAACTGCAGGGCATAGTCCTAACCTTTCAAAAAACTTTCCATCACTGGATGGCAAAGGAGAAGCAAATTAGTTAACCAGGTGTGTGTCTCTGTGGTGCAATCGGTTAGCGCGTTCAGCTGTTAACTGAAAGGTTGGTGGTTCAAGCCCACCCAGGGATGTCTATTTATTTTGATGCCATAGCTTCTAACATGCTACAACAAACTGAAGAGCATAGTCCTAAACTTTCAAAAAAACACTATGAACCCTCACACCACCCCTTACTTTTTCTCATAAATACTGTAGTTGAAAAGGCTTTGCTGTTAAAAAGTCTGGTGTAGACTCTCCATTACTGAACTGCAAAGGAAAAGCAAAGTAGATAATCAAGAGTATGTCTCTGTGGCGCAATCGGTTAGAGCGTTCGGTTGTTACCCGAAAGGTTGGTGATTCAAGCCCACCCAGGGAAGTCTATTTATTTTAAAGCCATAGCTTTTAACTTGCTATAACAAACTGCAGGGCATAGTCCTAACCTTTCAAAAAACTTTCCATCACTGGATGGCAAAGGAAAAGTAAAGTAAGGAATCATGAGTGAGTCTCTATGGGGCGATCGGTTAGCGCGTTCGGCTGTTAACCGAAAGGTGCGTGGTTCAAGTCCACCCAGGGACGTCTATTTATTTTGATGCCATAGCTTCTAACATGCTACAACAAACTGAAGAGCATAGTCCTAACCTTTCAAAAAAACACTATGAACCCTCACACCGCCCCTTTCTTTTTCTCATAAATAATGTAGTTGAAAAGGCTTTGCTGTTAAAAAGTCTGGTGTGGACTCTCCGTTACTGAACGGCAAAGGAAAAGCAAAGTAGATAATCAGGAGTATGTCTCTGTGGCGTTATCGGTTAGCACGTTCGGCTGTTAACCGAAAGGTTGGTGGTTCAAGCCCACCCAGGGACGTCTATTTATTTTGATGCTATAGCTTTTAACATGCTGCAACAAACTGAAGAGCATAGTCCAAAACTTTCAAAAAAACACTATGAACCCTCACACCACCCCTTACTTTTTCTCATAAATACTGTAGTTGAAAAGGCTTTGCTGTTAAAAAGTCTGGTGTGGACTTTCCATTACTGGATGGCAAAGGAAAAGCAAAGTAGAGAATCATGAGTGAGTCTCTGCGGTGCAATCGGTTAGCGCGTTCGGCTGTTACCCGAAAGGTTGGTGATTCAAGCCCACCCAGGGAAGTATATTTATTTTGATGCCATAGCTTTTAACTTGCTATAACAAACTGCAGGGCATAGTCCTAACCTTTCAAAAAACTTTCCATCACTTGATGGCAAAGGAGAAGCAAATTAGTTAACCAGGTGTGTGTCTCTGTGGCGCAATCGGTTAGCGCGTTCAGCTGTTAACTGAAAGGTTGGTGGTTCAAGCCCACCCAGGGATGTCTATTTATTTTGATGCCATAGCTTCTAACATGCTACAACAAACTGAAGAGCATAGTCCTAAACTTTCAAAAAAACACTATGAACCCTCACACCACCCCTTACTTTTTCTCATAAATACTGTAGTTGAAAAGGCTTTGCTGTTAAAAAGTCTGGTGTGGACTCTCCATTACTGAACTGCAAAGGAAAAGCAAAGTAGATAATCAAGAGTATGTCTCTGTGGCGCAATCGGTTAGAGCGTTCGGTTGTTACCCGAAAGGTTGGTGATTCAAGCCCACCCAGGGAAGTCTATTTTTTTTAAAGCCATAGCTTTTAACTTGCTATAACAAACTGCAGGGCATAGTCCTAACCTTTCAAAAAACTTTCCATCACTGGATGGCAAAGGAAAAGTAAATTAAGGAATCATGAGTGAGTCTCTATGGGGCGATCGGTTAGCGCGTTCGGCTGTTAACCGAAAGGTGCGTGGTTCAAGTCCACCCAGGGACGTCTATTTATTTTGATGCCATAGCTTCTAACATGCTACAACAAACTGAAGAGCATAGTCCTAACCTTTCAAAAAAACACTATGAACCCTCACACCGCCCCTTTCTTTTTCTCATAAATAATGTAGTTGAAAAGGCTTTGCTGTTAAAAAGTCTGGTGTGGACTCTCCGTTACTGAACGGCAAAGAAAAAGCAAAGTAGATAATCAGGAGTATGTCTCTGTGGCGTTATCGGTTAGCGCGTTCGGCTGTTAACCGAAAGGTTGGTGGTTCAAGCCCACCCAGGGACGTCTATTTATTTTGATGCTATAGCTTTTAACATGCTGCAACAAACTGAAGAGCATAGTCCAAAACTTTCAAAAAAACACTATGAACCCTCACACCACCCCTTACTTTTTCTCATAAATACTGTAGTTGAAAAGGCTTTGCTGTTAAAAAGTCTGGTGTGGACTTTCCATTACTGGATGGCAAAGGAAAAGCAAAGTAGAGAATCATGAGTGAGTCTCTGCGGTGCAATCGGTTAGCGCGTTCGGCTGTTACCCGAAAGGTTGGTGATTCAAGCCCACCCAGGGAAGTCTATTTATTTTGATGCCATAGCTTTTAACTTGCTATAACAAACTGCAGGGCATAGTCCTAACCTTTCAAAAAACTTTCCATCACTGGATGGCAAAAGGAAAAGCAAAGTAGGGAATCATGAGTGAGTCTCTATGGCGCGATCGGTTAGCACGTTCGGCTGTTAACCGAAAGGTGCGTGGTTCAAGCCCACCCAGGGACGTCTATTTATTTTGATGCCATAGCTTCTAACATGCTACAACAAACTGAAGTGCATAGTCCTAACCTATCAAAAAAACACTATGAACCCTCACACCGCCCCTTACTTTTTCTCATAAATAATGTAGTTGAAAAGGCTTTGCTGTTAAACAGACTGGTGTGGACTCTCCGTTACTGAACAGCAAAGGAAAAGCAAAGTAGGGAATCATGAGTGAGTCTCTGTGACGCAATCGGTTAGCGCGTTCGGCTGTTAACCGAAAGGTTGGTGGTTCAAGCCCACCCAGGGACGTCTATTTATTTTGATGCCATAGCTTTTAACATGCTATAACAAACTGCAGGGCATAGTCCTAACCTTTCAAAAAACTTTCCATCACTGGATGGCAAAGGAGAAGCAAATTAGTTAACCAGGTTTGTGTCTCTGTGGCGCAATCGGTTAGCGCGTTCGGCTGTTAACCGAAAGGTGGGTGGTACAAGCCCACCCAGGGACGTCTATTTATTTTGATGCCATAGCTTCTAACATGCTACAACAAACTGAAGAGCATAGTCCTAACCTTTCAAAAAAACACTATGAACCCTCACACCGCTCCTTACTTTTTCTCATAAATACTGTAGTTGAAAAGGCTTTGCTGTTAAAAAGTCTGGTGTGGACTCTCCGTTACTGAACGGCAAAGGAAAAGCAAAGTAGATAATCAGGAGTATGTCTCTGTGGCGCAATCGGTTAGCGCGTTCGGCTGTTAACCGAAAGGTGGGTGGTACAAGCCCACCCAGGGACGTCTATTTATTTTGATGCCATAGCTTCTAACATGCTACAACAAACTGAAGAGCATAGTCCTAACCTTTCAAAAAAACACTATGAACCCTCACACCGCCCCTTTCTTTTTCTCATAAATACTGTAGTTGAAAAGGCTTTGCTGTTAAAAAGTCTGGTGTGGACTCTCCGTTACTGAACGGCAAAGGAAAAGCAAAGTAGATAATCAGGAGTATGTCTCTGTGGCGCAATCGGTTAGCGCGTTCGGCTGTTAACCGAAAGGTTGGTGGTTCAAGCCCACCCAGGGACGTCTATTTATTTTGATGCTATAGCTTTTAACATGCTGCAACAAACTGAAGAGCATAGTCCTAAACTTTCAAAAAAACACTATGAACCCTCACACCACCCCTTACTTTTTCTCATAAATACTGTAGTTGAAAAGGCTTTGCTGTTAAAAAGTCTGGTGTGGACTTTCCATTACTGGATGGCAAAGGAAAAGCAAAGTAGAGAATCATGAGTGAGTCTCTGCGGTGCAATCGGTTAGTGCGTTCGGCTGTTACCCGAAAGGTTGGTGATTCAAGCCCACCCAGGGAAGTCTATTTATTTTGATGCCATAGCTTTTAACTTGCTATAACAAACTGCAGGGCATAGTCCTAACCTTTCAAAAAACTTTAGATCACTGGATGGCAAAGGAAAAGCAAAGTAGGGAATCATGAGTGAGTCTCTGTGACGCAATCGGTTAGCGCGTTCGGCTGTTAACCGAAAGGTTGGTGGTTCAAGCCCACCCAGGGACGTCTATTTATTTTGATGCCATAGCTTTTAACATGCTACAACAAACTGAAGAGCATAGTCCTAAACTTTCAAAAAAACACTGTGAACCCTCACACCACCCCTTACTTTTTCTCATAAATACTGTAGTTGAAAAGGCTTTGCTGTTAAAAAGTCTGGTGTGGACTTTCCATTACTGGATGGCAAAGGAAATGCAAAGTAGATAAACAAGCGTATGTCTCTGTGGCGCAATCGGTTAGCACCTTCGGCTGTTAACCGAAAGGTTGGTGGTTCAAGCCCACCCAGAAACGTCTTTTTATTTTGATGCCATAGCTTTTAACTTGCTATAACAAACTGCAGGGCATAGTCCTAACCTTTCAAAAAACTTTCCATCACTAGATGGCAAAGGAGAAGCAAATTAGTTAACCAGGTGTGTTTCTCTGTGGCGCAATCGGTTAGCGCGTTCGGCTGTTAACCGAAAGGTTGGTGGTTCAAGCACACCCAGGGACGTCTATATATTTTGATGCCATAGCTTTTAACATGCTACAACAAACTGAAGAGCATAGTCCTAAACTTTCAAAAAAACACTATGAACCCTCACACCACAACTTACTTTTTCTCATAAATACTGTAGTTGAAAAGGCTTTGCTGTTAAAAAGTCTGGTGTGGACTTTCCATTACTGGATGGCAAAGGAAATGCAAAGTAGATAAATAAGCGTATGTCTCTGTGGCGCAATCGGTTAGCGCCTTCGGCTGTTAACCGAAAGGTTGGTGGTTCAAGCCCACCCAGGAACGTCTTTTTATTTTGATGCCATAGCTTTTAACTTGCTATAACAAACTGCAGGGCATAGTCCTAACTTTTCAAAAAACTTTCAATCACTGGATGGCAAAGGAGAAGCAAATTAGATAACCAGGTGTGTGTCTCTGTGGCGCAATCGGTTAGCGCGTTCGGCTGTTAACCGAAAGGTTGGTGGTTCAAGCACACCCAGGGACGTCTATATATTTTTATGCAATAGCTTTTAACATGCTACAACAAACTGAAGAGCATAGTCCTAAACTTTCAAAAAAACACTATGAACCCTCACACCACCCCTTACTTTTTCTCATAAATACTGTAGTTGAAAAGGCTTTGCTGTTAAAAAGTCTGGTGTGGACTTTCCATTACTGGATGGCAAAGGAAATGCAAAGTAGTGAACCAAGCGTATGTCTCTGTGGCGCAATCGGTTAGCGCGTTCGGCTGTTAACCGAAAGGTTGGTGGTTCAAGCCCACCCAGGGACGTCTATTTATTTTGATGCCATAGCTTCTAACATGCTACAACAAACTGAAGAGCATAGTCCAAACCTTTCAAAAAAACACTATGAACCCTCACACCGCCCCTTACTTTTTCTCATAAATACTGTAGTTGAAAAGGCTTTGCTGTGAAAAAGTCTGGTGTGGACTTTCCATTACTGGATGGCAAAGGAAAAGCAAAGTAGATAATCAAGAGTATGTCTCTGTGGCGCAATCGGTTAGAGCGTTCGGTTGTTACCCGAAAGGTTGGTGATTCAAGCCCACCCAGGGAAGTCTATTTATTTTAAAGCCATAGCTTTTAACTTGCTATAACAAACTGCAGGGCATAGTCCTAACCTTTCAAAAAACTTTCCATCACTGGATGGCAAAGGAAAAGTAAAGTAAGGAATCATGAGTGAGTCTCTATGGGGCGATCGGTTAGCGCATTCGGCTGTTAACCGAAAGGTGCGTGGTTCAAGTCCACCCAGGGACGTCTATTTATTTTGATGCCATAGCTTCTAACATGCTACAACAAACTGAAGAGCATAGTCCTAACCTTTCAAAAAAACACTATGAACCCTCACACCGCCCCTTTCTTTCTCTCATAAATAATGTAGTTGAAAAGGCTTTGCTGTTAAAAAGTCTGGTGTGGACTCTCTGTTACTGAACGGCAAAGGAAAAGCAAAGTAGATAATCAGGAGTATGTCTCTGTGGCGTTATCGGTTAGCGCGTTCGGCTGTTAACCGAAAGGTTGGTGGTTCAAGCCCACCCAGGGACGTCTATTTATTTTGATGCTATAGCTTTTAACATGCTGCAACAAACTGAAGAGCATAGTCCAAAACTTTCAAAAAAACACTATGAACCCTCACACCACCCCTTACTTTTTCTCATAAATACTGTAGTTGAAAAGGCTTTGCTGTTAAAAAGTCTGGTGTGGACTTTCCATTACTGGATGGCAAAGGAAAAGCAAAGTAGAGAATCATGAGTGAGTCTCTGCGGTGCAATCGGTTAGCGCGTTCGGCTGTTACCCGAAAGGTTGGTGATTCAAGCCCACCCAGGGAAGTATATTTATTTTGATGCCATAGCTTTTAACTTGCTATAACAAACTGCAGGGCATAGTCCTAACCTTTCAAAAAACTTTCCATCACTTGATGGCAAAGGAGAAGCAAATTAGTTAACCAGGGGTGTGTCTCTGTGGCGCAATCGGTTAGCGCGTTCAGCTGTTAACTGAAAGGTTGGTGGTTCAAGCCCACCCAGGGATGTCTATTTATTTTGATGCCATAGCTTCTAACATGCTACAACAAACTGAAGAGCATAGTCCTAAACTTTCAAAAAAACACTATGAACCCTCACACCGCCCCTTACTTTTTCTCATAAATACTGTAGTTGAAAAGGCTTTGCTGTTAAAAAGTCTGGTGTGGACTCTCCATTACTGAACTGCAAAGGAAAAGCAAAGTAGATAATCAAGAGTATGTCTCTGTGGCGCAATCGGTTAGAGCGTTCGGTTGTTACCCGAAAGGTTGGTGATTCAAGCCCACCCAGGGAAGTCTATTTATTTTAAAGCCATAGCTTTTAACTTGCTATAACAAACTGCAGGGCATAGTCCTAACCTTTCAAAAAACTTTCCATCACTGGATGGCAAAGGAAAAGTAAAGTAAGGAATCATGAGTGAGTCTCTATGGGGCGATCGGTTAGCGCGTTCGGCTGTTAACCGAAAGGTGCGTGGTTCAAGTCCACCCAGGGACGTCTATTTATTTTGATGCCATAGCTTCTAACATGCTACAACAAACTGAAGAGCATAGTCCTAACCTTTCAAAAAAACACTATGAACCCTCACACCGCCCCTTTCTTTTTCTCATAAATAATGTAGTTGAAAAGGCTTTGCTGTTAAAAAGTCTGGTGTGGACTCTCCGTTACTGAACGGCAAAGAAAAAGCAAAGTAGATAATCAGGAGTATGTCTCTGTGGCGTTATCGGTTAGCGCGTTCGGCTGTTAACCGAAAGGTTGGTGGTTCAAGCCCACCCAGGGACGTCTATTTATTTTGATGCTATAGCTTTTAACATGCTGCAACAAACTGAAGAGCATAGTCCAAAACTTTCAAAAAAACACTATGAACCCTCACACCACCCCTTACTTTTTCTCATAAATACTGTAGTTGAAAAGGCTTTGCTGTTAAAAAGTCTGGTGTGGACTTTCCATTACTGGATGGCAAAGGAAAAGCAAAGTAGAGAATCATGAGTGAGTCTCTGCGGTGCAATCGGTTAGCGCGTTCGGCTGTTACCCGAAAGGTTGGTGATTCAAGCCCACCCAGTGAAGTCTATTTATTTTGATGCCATAGCTTTTAACTTGCTATAACAAACTGCAGGGCATAGTCCTAACCTTTCAAAAAACTTTCCATCACTGGATGGCAAAAGGAAAAGCAAAGTAGGGAATCATGAGTGGGTCTATGTGGCGCAATCGGTTAGCGCGTTCGGCTGTTAACCGAAAGGTTGGTGGTTCAAGCCCACCCAGGGACGTCTATTTATTTTGATGCTATAGCTTTTAACATGCTGCAACAAACTGAAGAGCATAGTCCTAAACTTTCAAAAAAACACTATGAACCCTCACACCACCCCTTACTTTTTCTCATAAATACTGTAGTTGAAAAGGCTTTGCTGTTAAAAAGTCTGGTGTGGACTTTCCATTACTGGATGGCAAAGGAAAAGCAAAGTAGAGAATCATGAGTGAGTCTCTGCGGTGCAATCGGTTAGTGCGTTCGGCTGTTACCCGAAAGGTTGGTGATTCAAGCCCACCCAGGGACGTCTATTTATTTTGATGCCATAGCTTTTAACTTGCTATAACAAACTGCAGGGCATAGTCCTAACCTTTCAAAAAACTTTCCATCACTGGATGGCAAAGGAAAAGCAAAGTAGGGAATCATGAGTGAGTCTCTGTGACGCAATCGGTTAGCGCGTTCGGCTGTTAACCGAAAGGTTGGTGGTTCAAGCCCACCCAGGGACGTCTATTTATTTTGATGCCATAGCTTCTAACATGCTACAACAAACTGAAGAGCATAGTCCAAACCTTTCAAAAAAACACTATGAACCCTCACACCGCCCCTTACTTTTTCTCATAAATACTGTAGTTGAAAAGGCTTTGCTGTGAAAAAGTCTGGTTTGGACTTTCCATTACTGGATGGCAAAGGAAAAGCAAAGTAGGGAATCATGAGTGAGTCTCTATGGCGCGATCGGTTAGCGCGTTCGGCTGTTAACCGAAAGGTGCGTGGTTCAAGCCCACCCAGGGAAGTCTATTTATTTTGATGCCATAGCTTTTAACTTGCTATAACAAACTGCAGGGCATAGTCCTAACCTTTCAAAAAACTTTCCATCACTGGATGGCAAAGGAAAAGCAAAGTAGGGAATCATGAGTGAGTCTCTGTGACGCAATCGGTTAGCGCGTTCGGCTGTTAACCGAAAGGTTGGTGGTTCAAGCCCACCCAGGGACGTCTATTTATTTTGATGCCATAGCTTTTAACATGCTACAACAAACTGAAGAGCATAGTCCTAAACTTTCAAAAAAACACTGTGAACCCTCACACCACTCCTTACTTTTTCTCATAAATACTGTAGTTGAAAAGGCTTTGCTGTTAAAAAGTCTGGTGTGGACTTTCCATTACTGGATGGCAAAGGAAATGCAAAGTAGATAAACAAGCGTATGTCTCTGTGGCGCAATCGGTTAGAGCCTTCGGCTGTTAACCGAAAGGTTGGTGGTTCAAGCCCACCCAGAAACGTCTTTTTATTTTGATGCCATAGCTTTTAACTTGCTATAACAAACTGCAGGGCATAGTCCTAACCTTTCAAAAAACTTTCCATCACTAGATGGCAAAGGAGAAGCAAATTAGTTAACCAGGTGTGTTTCTCTGTGGCGCAATCGGTTAGCGCGTTCGGCTGTTAACCGAAAGGTTGGTGGTTCAAGCACACCCAGGGACGTCTATATATTTTGATGCCATAGCTTTTAACATGCTACAACAAACTGAAGAGCATAGTCCTAAACTTTCAAAAAAACACTATGAACCCTCACACCACAACTTACTTTTTCTCATAAATACTGTAGTTGAAAAGGCTTTGCTGTTAAAAAGTCTGGTGTGGACTTTCCATTACTGGATGGCAAAGGAAATGCAAAGTAGTGAACCAAGCGTATGTCTCTGTGGCGCAATCGGTTAACTCGTTCGGCTGTTAAACCGAAAGGTTGGTGGTTCAAGCCCACCCAGTGACGTCTTTTTATTTTGATGCCATAGCTTTTAACTTGCTATAACAAACTGCAGGGCATAGTCCTAACCTTTCAAAAAACTTTCCATCACTGGATGGCAAAGGAGAAGCAAATTAGTTAACCAGGTGTGTGTCTCTGTGGCGCAATCGGTTAGCGCGTTCGGCTGTTAACCGAAAGCTTGGTGGTTCAAGCCCAGCCAGGGACGTCTATTTATTTTGATGCCATAGCTTCTAACATGCTACAACAAACTGAAGAGCATAGTCCAAACCTTTCAAAAAAACACTATGAACCCTCACACCACCCCTTACTTTTTCTCATAAATACTGTAGTTGAAAAGGCTTTGCTGTGAAAAAGTCTGGGGTGGACTTTCCATTACTGGATGGCAAAGGAAAAGCAAAGTAGGGAATCATGAGTGAGTCTCTGTGACGCAATCGGTTAGCGCGTTCGGCTGTTAACCGAAAGGTTGGTGGTTCAAGCCCACCCAGGGACGTCTATTTATTTTGATGCCATAGCTTTTAACATGCTATAACAAACTGCAGGGCATAGTCCTAACCTTTCAAAAAACTTTCCATCACTGGATGGCAAAGGAGAAGCAAATTAGTTAACCAGGTTTGTGTCTCTGTGGCGCAATCGGTTAGCGCGTTCGGCTGTTAACCGAAAGGTGGGTGGTACAAGCCCACCCAGGGACGTCTATTTATTTTGATGCCATAGCTTCTAACATGCTACAACAAACTGAAGAGCATAGTCCTAACCTTTCAAAAAAACACTATGAACCCTCACACCGCTCCTTACTTTTTCTCATAAATACTGTAGTTGAAAAGGCTTTGCTGTTAAAAAGTCTGGTGTGGACTCTCCGTTACTGAACGGCAAAGGAAAAGCAAAGTAGATAATCAGGAGTATGTCTCTGTGACGCAATCGGTTAGCGCGTTCGGCTGTTAACCGAAAGGTGGGTGGTACAAGCCCACCCAGGGACGTCTATTTATTTTGATGCCATAGCTTCTAACATGCTACAACAAACTGAAGAGCATAGTCCTAACCTTTCAAAAAAACACTATGAACCCTCACACCGCCCCTTTCTTTTTCTCATAAATACTGTAGTTGAAAAGGCTTTGCTGTTAAAAAGTCTGGTGTGGACTCTCCGTTACTGAACGGCAAAGGAAAAGCAAAGTAGATAATCAGGAGTATGTCTCTGTGGCGCAATCGGTTAGCGCGTTCGGCTGTTAACCGAAAGGTTGGTGGTTCAAGCCCACCCAGGGACGTCTATTTATTTTGATGCTATAGCTTTTAACATGCTGCAACAAACTGAAGAGCATAGTCCTAAACTTTCAAAAAAACACTATGAACCCTCACACCACCCCTTACTTTTTCTCATAAATACTGTAGTTGAAAAGGCTTTGCTGTTAAAAAGTCTGGTGTGGACTTTCCATTACTGGATGGCAAAGGAAAAGCAAAGTAGAGAATCATGAGTGAGTCTCTGCGGTGCAATCGGTTAGTGCGTTCGGCTGTTACCCGAAAGGTTGGTGATTCAAGCCCACCCAGGGAAGTCTATTTATTTTGATGCCATAGCTTTTAACTTGCTATAACAAACTGCAGGGCATAGTCCTAACCTTTCAAAAAACTTTCCATCACTGGATGGCAAAGGAAAAGCAAAGTAGGGAATCATGAGTGAGTCTCTGTGACGCAATCGGTTAGCGCGTTCGGCTGTTAACCGAAAGGTTGGTGGTTCAAGCCCACCCAGGGACGTCTATTTATTTTGATGCCATAGCTTCTAACATGCTACAACAAACTGAAGAGCATAGTCCAAACCTTTCAAAAAAACACTATGAACCCTCACACCGCCCCTTACTTTTTCTCATAAATACTGTAGTTGAAAAGGCTTTGCTGTGAAAAAGTCTGGGGTGGACTTTCCATTACTGGATGGCAAAGGAAAAGCAAAGTAGGGAATCATGAGTGAGTCTCTATGGCGCGATCGGTTAGCGCGTTCGGCTGTTAACCGAAAGGTGCGTGGTTCAAGCCCACCCAGGGACGTCTATTTATCTTGATGCCATAGCTTTTAACATGCTACAACAAACTGAAGAGCATAGTCCTAAACTTTCAAAAAAATACTGTGAACCCTCACACCACCCCTTACTTTTTCTCATAAATACTGTAGTTGAAAAGACTTTGCTGTTAAAAAGTCTGGTGTGGACTTTCCATTACTGGATGGCAAAGGAAATGCAAAGTAGATAAACAAGCGTATGTCTCTGTGGCGCAATCGGTTAGCGAAGTGCATAGTCCTAACCTATCAAAAAAACACTATGAACCCTCACACCGCCCCTTACTTTTTCTCATAAATAATGTAGTTGAAAAGGCTTTGCTGTTAAAAAGACTGGTGTGGACTCTCCGTTACTGAACAGCAAAGGAAAAGCAAAGTAGGGAATCATGAGTGAGTCTCTGTGACGCAATCGGTTAGCGCGTTCGGCTGTTAACCGAAAGGATGGTGGTTCAAGCCCACCCAGGGACGTCTATTTATTTTGATGCCATAGCTTTTAACATGCTACAACAAACTGAAGAGCATAGTCCTAAACTTTCAAAAAAACACTGTGAACCCTCACACCACCCCTTACTTTTTCTCATAAATACTGTAGTTGAAAAGGCTTTGCTGTTAAAAAGTCTGGTGTGGACTTTCCATTACTGGATGGCAAAGGAAATGCAAAGTAGATAAACAAGCGTATGTCTCTGTGGCGCAATCGGTTAGCGCCTTCGGCTGTTAACCGAAAGGTTGGTGGTTCAAGCCCACCCAGGAACGTCTTTTTATTTTGATGCCATAGCTTTTAACTTGCTATAACAAACTGCAGGGCATAGTCCTAACCTTTCAAAAAACTTTCCATCACTAGATGGCAAAGGAGAAGCAAATTAGTTAACCAGGTGTGTTTCTCTGTGGCGCAATCGGTTAGCGCGTTCGGCTGTTAACCGAAAGGTTGGTGGTTCAAGCACACCCAGGGACGTCTATATATTTTGATGCCATAGCTTTTAACATGCTACAACAAACTGAAGAGCATAGTCCTAAACTTTCAAAAAAACACTATGAACCCTCACACCACAACTTACTTTTTCTCATAAATACTGTAGTTGAAAAGGCTTTGCTGTTAAAAAGTCTGGTGTGGACTTTCCATTACTGGATGGCAAAGGAAATGCAAAGTAGTGAACCAAGCGTATGTCTCTGTGGCGCAATCGGTTAACGCGTTCGGCTGTTAAACCGAAAAGTTGGTGGTTCAAGCCCACCCAGTGACGTCTTTTTATTTTGATGCCATAGCTTTTAACTTGCTATAACAAACTGCAGGGCATAGTCCTAACCTTTCAAAAAACTTTCCATCACTGGATGGCAAAGGAGAAGCAAATTAGTTAACCAGCTGTGTGTCTCTGTGGCGCAATCGGTTAGCGCGTTCGGCTGTTAACCGAAAGCTTGGTGGTTCAAGCCCACCCAGGGACGTCTATTTATTTTGATGCCATAGCTTCTAACATGCTACAACAAACTGAAGAGCATAGTCCAAACCTTTCAAAAAAACACTATGAACCCTCACACCGCCCCTTACTTTTTCTCATAAATACTGTAGTTGAAAAGGCTTTGCTGTGAAAAAGTCTGGGGTGGACTTTCCATTACTGGATGGCAAAGGAAAAGCAAAGTAGGGAATCATGAGTGAGTCTCTATGGTGCGATCGGTTAGCGCGTTCGGCTTTTAACCGAAAGGTGCGTGGTTCAAGCCCACCCAGGGACGTCTATTTATTTTGATGCCATAGCTTTTAACATGCTACAACAAACTGAAGAGCATAGTCCTAAACTTTCAAAAAAACACTATGAACACTCACACCACCCCTTACTTTTTCTCATAAATACTGTAGTTGAAAAGGCTTTGCTGTTAAAAAATCTGGTGTGGACTATCCATTACTGGATGGCAAAGGAAATGCAAAGTAGATAATCAAGCGTATGTCTCTGTGGCGCAATCGGTTAGCGCGTTCGGCTGTTAACCGAAAGGTTGGTGGTTCAAGCCCACCCAGGGACGTCAATTTTTTTTTATGCCATAGTTTCTAACATGCTACAACAAACTGAAGAGCATAGTCCTAACCTTTCAAAAAAACACTATGAACCCTTACACCGCCCCTTACTTTTTCTCATAAATACTGTAATTGAAAAGGCTTTGCTGATAAAAAGTCTGGGGTGGACTTTCCATTACTGGATGGCAAAGGAAAAGCAAAGTAGAGAATCATGAGTTAGATCTCTATGGCGCGATCGGTTAGCGCGATCGGCTGTTAACCGAATGGTTCAAGCCCACCCAGGGACGTCTATCTAGTTTGATGCCATAGCTTTTAACTTGCTATAACAAACTGCAGGGCATAGTCCTAACCTTTCAAAAAACTTTCCATCACTGGATGGCAAAGGAGAAGCAAATTAGTTAACCAGGTGTGTGTCTCTGTGGCGCAATCGGTTAGCGCGTTCGGCTGTTAACCGAAAGGTTGGTGGTTCAAGCCCACCCAGGGACGTCTATTTATTTTGATGCCATAGCTTCTAACATGCTACAACAAACTGAAGAGCATAGTCCAAACCTTTCAAAAAAACACTATGAACCCTCACACCGCCCCTTACTTTTTCTTATAAATACTGTAGTTGAAAAGGCTTTGCTGATAAAAAGTCTGGGGTGGACTTTCCATTACTGGATGGCAAAGGAAAAGCAAAGTAGAGAATCATGAGTTAGATCTCTATGGCGCGATCGGTTAGCGCGATCGGCTGTTAACCGAATGGTTCAAGCCCACCCAGGGACGTCTATCTAGTTTGATGCCATAGCTTTTAACTTGCTATAACAAACTGCAGGGCATAGTCCTAACCTTTCAAAAAACTTTCCATCACTGGATGGCAAAGGAGAAGCAAATTAATTAACCAGGTGTGTGTCTCTGTGGCGCAATCGGTTAGCGCGTTCGGCTGTTAACCGAAAGGTTGGTGGTTCAAGCCCACCCATGGACGTCTATTTATTTTGATGCCATAGCTTTTAACATGCTACAACAAACTGAAGAGCATAGTCCTAAACTTTCAAAAAAACACTATGAACCCTCACACCACCCCTTACTTTTTCTCATAAATACTGTAGTTGAAAAGGCTTTGCTGTTAAAAAGTCTGGTGTGGACTTTCCATTACTGGATGGCAAAGGAAATGCAAAGTAGATAAACAAGCGTATGTCTCTGTGGCGCAATCGGTTAGCGCCTTCGGCTGTTAACCGAAAGGTTGGTGGTTCAAGCCCACCCAGGAACGTCTTTTTATTTTGATGCCATAGCTTTTAACTTGCTATAACAAACTGCAGGGCATAGTCCTAACCTTTCAAAAAACTTTCCATCACTGGATGGCAAAGGAGAAGCAAATTAGTTAACCAGGTGTGTGTCTCTGTGGCGCAGTCGGTTAGCGCGTTCGGCTGTTAACCGAAAGGTTGGTGGTTCAAGCACACCCAGGGACGTCTATATATTTTGAAGCTATAGCTTTTAACATGCTACAACAAACTGAAGAGCATAGTCCTAAACTTTCAAAAAAACACTATGAACCCTCACACCACCCCTTACTTTTTCTCATAAATACTGTAGTTGAAAAGGCTTTGCTGTTAAAAAGTCTGGTGTGGACTTTCCATTACTGGATGGCAAAGGAAATGCAAAGTAATGAATCAAGCGTATGTCTCTGTGGGGCAGTCGGTTAGTGCGTTCGGCTGTTAAACCGAAAGGTTGGTGGTTCAAGCCCACCCAGTGACGTCTTTTTATTTTGATGCCATAGCTTTTAACTTGCTATAACAAACTGCAGGGCATAGTCCTAACCTTTCAAAAAACTTTCCATCACTGGATGGCAAAGGAGAAGCAAATTAGTTAACCAGGTGTGTGTCTCTGTGGCGCAATCGGTTAGCGCGTTCACCTGTGAACCGAAAGGTTGGTGGTTCAAGCCCACCCAGGGTCGTCTTTTTATTTTGATGCCATAGCTTTTAACTTGCTATAACAAACTGCAGGGCATAGTCCTAACCTTTCAAAAAAACACTATGAACCCTCACACCACCCCTTACTTTTTCTCATAAATACTGTGGTTGAAAAGGCTTTGCTGTTAAAAAGTCTGGTGTGGACTATTCATTACTGGATGGCACAGGAAATGCAAAGTAGATAATCAAGCGTATGTCTCTGTGGCGCAATCGGTTAGCGCGTTCGGCTGTTAACCGAGATGTTGGTGGTTCAAGCCCACCCAGGGACGTCAATTTTTTTTTATGCCATAGTTTCTAACATGCTACAACAAACTGAAGAGCATAGTCCTAACCTTTCAAAAAAACACTATGAACCCTCACACCGCCCCTTACTTTTTCTCATAAATACTGTAGTTGAAAAGTTTTGCTGATAAAAAGTCTGGTGTGGACTTTCCATTACTGGATGGCAAAGGAAAAGCAAAGTAGGGAATCATGAGTGAGTCTCTATGGCGCAATCGGTTAGCGCGTTCGGCTGTTAACCGAAAGGTGGGTGGTCCAAGCCCACCCAGGGATGTCTATTTATTTTGATGCCATAGCTTCTAACATGCTACAACAAACTGAAGAGCATAGTCCTAACCTTACAAAAAAACACTATGAACCCTCACACCGCCCCTTACTTTTTCTCATAAATACTGTAGTTGAAAAGGCTTTGCTGTTAAAAAGTCTGGTGTGGACT
Source organism: Discoglossus pictus (assembly GCA_027410445.1). Taxonomy (NCBI): domain Eukaryota; kingdom Metazoa; phylum Chordata; class Amphibia; order Anura; family Alytidae; genus Discoglossus; species Discoglossus pictus. The sequence goes on along the minus strand of JAPZIH010000845.1, from coordinate 69,769 downwards.
TTCCATTACTGGATGGCAAAGGAAAAGCAAAGTAGGGAATCACGAGTGAGTCTCTATGGCGTAATCGGTTAGCGCGTTCGGCTGTTAACCGTAAGGTGCGTGGTTTAAGCCCACCCAGGGACGTCTATTTATTTTGATGCCATAGCTTCTAACATGCTACAACAAACTGAAGTGCATAGTCCTAACCTATCAAAAAAACACTATGAACCCTCACACCGCCCCTTACTTTTTCTCATAAATAATGTAGTTGAAAAGGCTTTGCTGTTAAAAAGTCTGGTGTGGACTTTCCATTACTGGATGGCAAAGGAAAAGCAAAGTAGGGAATCATGAGTGAGTCTCTGCGGTGCAATCGGTTAGTGCGTTCGGCTGTTACCCGAAAGGTTGGTGATTCAAGCCCACCCAGGGAAGTCTATTTATTTTGATGCCATAGCTTTTAACTTGCTATAATAAACTGCAGGGCATAGTCCTAACCTTTCAAAAAACTTTCCATCACTGGATGGCAAAGGAGAAGCAAATTAGTTAACCAGGTGTGTGTCTCTGTGGCGCAATCGGTTAGCGCGTTCACCTGTGAACCGAAAGGTTGGTGGTTCAAGCCCACCCAGGGTCGTCTTTTTATTTTGATGCCATAGCTTTTAACTTGCTATAACAAACTGCAGGGCATAGTCCTAACCTTTCAAAAAAACACTATGAACCCTCACACCACCCCTTACTTTTTCTCATAAATACTGTGGTTGAAAAGGCTTTGCTGTTAAAAAGTCTGGTGTGGACTATTCATTACTGGATGGCACAGGAAATGCAAAGTAGATAATCAAGCGTATGTCTCTGTGGCGCAATCGGTTAGCGTGTTCGGCTGTTAACCGAGATGTTGGTGGTTCAAGCCCACCCAGGGACGTCAATTTTTTTTTATGCCATAGTTTCTAACATGCTACAACAAACTGAAGAGCATAGTCCTAACCTTTCAAAAAAACACTATGAACCCTCACACCGCCCCTTACTTTTTCTCATAAATACTGTAGTTGAAAAGTTTTGCTGATAAAAAGTCTGGTGTGGACTTTCCATTACTGGATGGCAAAGGAAAAGCAAAGTAGGGAATCATGAGTGAGTCTCTATGGCGCAATCGGTTAGCGCGTTCGGCTGTTAACCGAAAGGTGGGTGGTTCAAGCCCACCCAGGGATGTCTATTTATTTTGATGCCATAGCTTCTAACATGCTACAACAAACTGAAGAGCATAGTCCTAACCTTTCAAAAAAACACTATGAACCCTCACACCGCCCCTTACTTTTTCTCATAAATACTGTAGTTGAAAAGGCTTTGCTGTTAAAAAGTCTGGTGTGGACTTTCCATTACTGGATGGCAAAGGAAAAGCAAAGTAGGGAATCACGAGTGAGTCTCTATGGCGTAATCGGTTAGCGCGTTCGGCTGTTAACCGTAAGGTGCGTGGTTTAAGCCCACCCAGGGACGTCTATTTATTTTGATGCCATAGCTTCTAACATGCTACAACAAACTGAAGTGCATAGTCCTAACCTATCAAAAAAACACTATGAACCCTCACACCGCCCCTTACTTTTTCTCATAAATAATGTAGTTGAAAAGGCTTTGCTGTTAAAAAGTCTGGTGTGGACTTTCCATTACTGGATGGCAAAGGAAAAGCAAAGTAGGGAATCATGAGTGAGTCTCTGCGGTGCAATCGGTTAGTGCGTTCGGCTGTTACCCGAAAGGTTGGTGATTCAAGCCCACCCAGGGAAGTCTATTTATTTTGATGCCATAGCTTTTAACTTGCTATAATAAACTGCAGGGCATAGTCCTAACCTTTCAAAAAACTTTCCATCACTGGATGGCAAAGGAGAAGCAAATTAGTTAACCAGGTGTGTGTCTCTGTGGCGCAATCGGTTAGCGCTTTCGGCTGTTTACTGAAAGGTTGGTGGTTCAAGCCCACCCAGGGACGTCTATTTATTTTGATGCCATAGCTTCTAACATGCTACAACAAACTGAAGAGCATAGTCCAAACCTTTCAAAAAAACACTATGAACCCTCACACCACCCCTTACTTTTTCTCATAAATACTGTAGTTGAAAAGGCTTTGCTGTTAAAAAGTCTGGTGTGGACTTTCCATTACTGGATGGCAAAGGAAAAGCAAAGTAGGGAATCATGAGAGAGTCTCTGTGGCGCAATCGGTTAGCACGTTCAGCTGTTAACCGAAAGCTTGGTGGTTCAAGCCCACCCAGGGACGTCTATTTATTTTGATGCCATAGCTTTTAACATGCTACAACAAACTGAAGAACATAGTCCTAAATTTTCAAAAAAACACTATGAACCCTCACACCACCCCTTACTTTTTCTCATAAATACTGTAGTTGAAAAGGCTTTGCTGTTAAAAAGTCTGGTGTGGACTTTCCATTACTGGATGGCAAAGAAAATGCAAAGTAGTGAATCATCAATGAGTCTCTGTGGTGCTTTCGGTTAGCGCGTTCGGCTGTTACCCGAAAAGTTGGTGATTCAAACCCACCCAGGGAAGTCTATTTATTTTGATGCCATAGCTTTTACCTTGCTGTAACAAACTGCAGGGCATAGTCCTAACCTTTCAAAAAACTTTCCATCACTGGATGGCAAAGGAGAAGCAAATTAGTTAACCAGGTGTGTGTCTCTGTGGCGCAATCGGTTAGCGCGTTCGGCTGTTAACTGAAAGGTTGGTGGTTCAAGCCCACCCAGGGATGTCTATTTATTTTGATGCTATAGCTTTTAACATGCTGCAACAAACTGAAGAGCATAGTCCTAACCTTTTAAAAAAACACTATGAACCCTCACACCGCCCCTTACTTTTTCTCATAAATACTGTATCTGAAAAGGCTTTGCTGTTAAAAAGTCTGGTGTGGACTTTCCATTACTGGATGGCAAAGGAAAAGCAAAGTAGGGAATCATGAGTGAGTCTCTATGGCGCGATCGGTTGGCGCGTTCGGCTGTTAACCGAAAAGTGCGTGGTTCAAGTCCACCCAGGGACGACTATTTATTTTGATGCCATAGCTTCTAACATGCTACAACAAACTGAAGAGCATAGTCCTAACCTTTCAAAAAAACACTATGAACCCTCACACCGCCCCTTTCTTTTTCTCATAAATACTGTAGTTGAAAAGGCTTTGCTGTTAAAAAGTCTGGTGTGGACTTTCCATTACTGGATGGCAAATGAAAAGCAAAGTAGAAAATCATGAGTGAGTCTCTGCGGTGCAATCGGTTAGTGCGTTCGGCTGTTACCCGAAAGGTTGATGATTCAAGCCCACCCAGGGAAGTCTATTTATTTTGATGCCATAGCTTTTAACTTGCTATAACAAACTGCAGGGCATAGTCCTAACCTTTCAAAAAACTTTCCATCACTGGATGGCAAAGGAAAAGCAAAGTAGGGAATCATGAGTGAGTCTCTATGGCGCGATCGGTTAGCGCGTTCGGCTGTTAACCGAAAGGTGCGTGGTTCAAGCCCACCCAGGGACGTCTATTTATTTTGATGCCATAGCTTTTAACTTGTTATAACAAACTGCAGGGCATAGTCCTAACCTTTCAAAAAACTTTCCATCACTGGATGGCAAAGGAGAAGCAAATTAGTTAACCAGGTGTGTGTCTCTGTGGCGCAATCGGTTAGCGTGTTCGGCTGTTAACCGAAAGGTTGGTGGATCAAGCCCACCCAGGGACGTCTATTTATTTTGATGCCATAGCTTTTAACATGCTACAACAAACTGAAGAGCATAGTCCTAAACTTTCAAAAAAACACTATGAACCCTCACACCACCCCTTACTTTTTCTCATAAATACTGTAGTTGAAAAGGCTTTGCTGTTAAAAAGTCTGGTGTGGACTTTCCATTACTGGATGGCAAAGGAAATGCAAAGTAGGAAAACAAGCGTATGTCTCTGTGGCGCAATCGATTAGCGCCTTCGGCTGTTATCCGAAAGGTTGGTGGTTCAAGCCCACCCAGGAACGTCTTTTTATTTTGATGCCATAGCTTTTAACTTGCTATAACAAACTGCAGGGCATAGTCCTAACCTTTCAAAAAACTTTCCATCACTGGATGGCAAAGGAGAAGCAAATTAGTTAACCAGGTGTGTGTCTCTGTGGCGCAATCGGTTAGCGCGTTCGGCTGTTAACCGAAAGGTTGGTGGTTCAAGCACACCCAGGGACGTCTATATATTTTGATGCCATAGCTTTTAACATGCTACAACAAACTGAAGAGCATAGTCTTAACCTTTCAAAAAAACACTATGAACCCTCACACCGCCCCTTTCTTTTTCTCATAAATAATGTAGTTGAAAAGGCTTTGCTGTTAAAAAGTCTGGTGTGGACTCTCCGTTACTGAACGGCAAAGGAAAAGCAAAGTAGATAATCAGGAGTATGTCTCTGTGGCGTTATCGGTTAGCGCGTTCGGCTGTTAACCGAAAGGTTGGTGGTTCAAGCCCACCCAGGGACGTCTATTTATTTTGATGCCATAGCTTCTAACATGCTACAACAAACTGAAGTGCATAGTCCTAACCTATCAAAAAAACACTATGAACCCTCACACCGCCCCTTACTTTTTCTCATAAATAATGTAGTTGAAAAGGCTTTGCTGTTAAAAAGACTGGTGTGGACTCTCCGTTACTGAACAGCAAAGGAAAAGCAAAGTAGGGAATCATGAGTGAGTCTCTGTGATGCAAACGGTTAGCGCGTTCGTCTGTTACCCGAAAGGTTGGTGATTCAAGCCCACCCAGGGAAGTTTATTTATTTTGATGCCATAGCTTTTAACTTGCTATAACAAACTGCAGGGCATAGTCCTAACCTTTCAAAAAACTTTCCATCACTGGATGGCAAAGGAAAAGCAAAGTAGGGAATCACGAGTGAGTCTCTGTGGTGCAATCGGTTAGCGCGTTCGGCTGTTAACCGAAAGGTGCGTGGTTCAAGCCCACCCAGGGACGTCTATTTATTTTGATGCCATAGCTTCTAACATGCTACAACAAACTGAAGTGCATAGTCCTAACCTATCAAAAAAACACTATGAACCCTCACACCGCCCCTTACTTTTTCTCATAAATAATGTAGTTGAAAAGGCTTTGCTGTTAAAAAGACTGGTGTGGACTCTCCGTTACTGAACAGCAAAGGAAAAGCAAAGTAGGGAATCATGAGTGAGTCTCTGTGACGCAATCGGTTAGCGCGTTCGGCTGTTAACCGAAAGGTTGGTGGTTCAAGCCCACCCAGGGACGTCTATTTATTTTGATGCCATAGCTTTTAACTTGTTATAACAAACTGCAGGGCATAGTCCTAACCTTTCAAAAAACTTTCCATCACTGGATGGCAAAGGAAAAGCAAAGTAGGGAATCATGAGTGAGTCTCTATGGCGCGATCGGTTAGCGCGTTCGGCTGTTAACCGAAAGGTGCGTGGTTCAAGCCCACCCAGGGACGTCTATTTATTTTGATGCCATAGCTTCTAACATGCTACAACAAACTGTAGAGCATAGTCCTAACCTTTCAAAAAAACACTATGAACCCTCACACCGCCCCTTTCTTTTTCTCATAAATACTGTAGTTGAAAAGGCTTTGCTGTTAAAAAGTCTGGTGTGGACTCTCCGTTACTGAACGGCAAAGGAAAAGCAAAGTAGATAATCAGGAGTATGTCTCTGTGGCGCAATCGGTTAGCGCGTTCGGCTGTTAACCGAAAGGTTGGTGGTTCAAGCCCACCCAGGGACGTCTATTTATTTTGATGCTATAGCTTTTAACATGCTGCAACAAACTGAAGAGCATAGTCCTAAACTTTCAAAAAAACACTATGAACCCTCACACCACCCCTTACTTTTTCTCATAAATACTGTAGTTGAAAAGGCTTTGCTGTTAAAAAGTCTGGTGTGGACTTTCCATTACTGGATGGCAAAGGAAAAGCAAAGTAGAGAATCATGAGTGAGTCTCTGCAGTGCAATCGGTTAGTGCGTAAGGCTGTTACCCGAAAGGTTGGTGATTCAAGCCCACCCAGGGAAGTCTATTTATTTTGATGCCATAGCTTTTAACTTGCTATAACAAACTGCAGGGCATAGTCCTAACCTTTCAAAAAACTTTCCATCACTGGATGGCAAAGGAAAAGCAAAGTAGGGAATCATGAGTGAGTCTCTATGGCGCGATCGGTTAGCGCGTTCGGCTGTTAACCGAAAGGTGCGTGGTTCAAGCCCACCCAGGGACGTCTATTTATTTTGATGCCATAGCTTCTAACATGCTACAACAAACTGAAGAGCATAGTCCTAAACTTTCAAAAAAACACTATGAACCCTCACACCACCCCTTACTTTTTCTCATAAATACTGTAGTTGAAAAGGCTTTGCTGTTAAAAAGTCTGGTGTGGACTTTCCATTACTGGATGGCAAAGGAAAAGCAAAGTAGGGAATCATGAGTGAGTCTCTGCGGTGCAATCGGTTAGTGCGTTCGGCTGTTACCCGAAAGGTTGGTGATTCAAGCCCACCCAGGGAAGTCTATTTATTTTGATGCCATAGCTTTTAACTTGCTATAACAAACTGCAGGGCATAGTCCTAACCTTTCAAAAAACTTTCCATCACTGGATGGCAAAGGAAAAGCAAAGTAGGGAATCATGAGTGAGTCTCTATGGCGCGATCGGTTAGCGCGTTCGGCTGTTAACCGAAAGGTGCGTGGTTCAAGCCCACCCAGGGACGTCTATTTATTTTGATGCCATAGCTTCTAACATGCTACAACAAACTGAAGTGCATAGTCCTAACCTATCAAAAAAACACTATGAACCCTCACACCGCCCCTTACTTTTTCTCATAAATAATGTAGTTGAAAAGGCTTTGCTGTTAAAAAGACTGGTGTGGACTCTCCGTTACTGAACAGCAAAGGAAAAGCAAAGTAGGGAATCATGAGTGAGTCTCTGTGACGCAATCGGTTAGCGCGTTCGGCTGTTAACTGAAAGCTTGGTGGTTCAAGCCCACCCAGGGACGTCTATTTATTTTGATGCCATAGCTTCTAACATGGTACAAAAAACTGAAGAGCATAGTCCTAACCTTTCAAAAAAACGCTATGAACCCTCACACCGCCCCTTACTTTTTCTCATAAATACTGTAGTTGAAAAGGCTTTGCTGTGAAAAAGTCTGGTGTGGACTTTCCATTACTTGATGGCAAAGGAAAAGCAAAGTAAGGAATCATGAGTGAGTCTCTATGGCGCTATCGGTTAGCGCGTTCGGCTGTTAACTGAAAGCTTGGTGGTTCAAGCCCACCCAGGGACGTCTATTTATTTTGATGCCATAGCTTCTAACATGCTACAAAAAACTGAAGAGCATAGTCCTAACCTTTCAAAAAAACACTATGAACCCTCACACCGCCCCTTACTTTTTCTCATAAATAATGTAGTTGAAAAGGCTTTGCTGTTAAAAAGTCTGGTGTGGATTCTCCATTACTGAACGGCAAAGGAAAAGCAAAGTAGATAATCAAGAGTATGTCTCTGTGGCGCAATCGGTTAGCGCGTTCGGCTGTGAACCCGAAAGGTGGGTGGTTCAATCCCACCCAGGGACATCTATTTATTTTGATGCCATAGCTTTTAACATGCTACAACAAACTGAAGAGCATAGTCCTAAACTTTCAAAAAAACACTATGAACCCTCACACCGCCCCTTACTTTTTCTCATAAATAATGTAGTTGAAAAGGCTTTGCTGTTAAAAAGACTGGTGTGGACTCTCCGTTACTGAACAGCAAAGGAAAAGCAAAGTAGGGAATCATGAGTGAGTCTCTGTGATGCAGACGGTTAGCGCGTTCGTCTGTTACCCGAAAGGTTGGTGATTCAAGCCCACCCAGGGAAGTTTATTTATTTTGATGCCATAGCTTTTAACTTGCTATAACAAACTGCAGGGCATAGTCCTAACCTTTCAAAAAACTTTCCATCACTGGATGGCAAAGGAAAAGCAAAGTAGGGAATCACGAGTGAGTCTCTATGGCGCGATCGGTTAGCGCGTTCGGCTGTTAACCGAAAGGTGCGTGGTTCAAGCCCACCCAGGGACGTCTATTTATTTTGATGCCATAGCTTCTAACATGCTACAACAAACTGAAGTGCATAGTCCTAACCTATCAAAAAAACACTATGAACCCTCACACCGCCCCTTACTTTTTCTCATAAATAATGTAGTTGAAAAGGCTTTGCTGTTAAAAAGACTGGTGTGGACTCTCCGTTACTGAACAGCAAAGGAAAAGCAAAGTAGGGAATCATGAGTGAGTCTCTGTGACGCAATCGGTTAGCGCGTTCGGCTGTTAACCGAAAGGTTGGTGGTTCAAGCCCACCCAGGGACGTCTATTTATTTTGATGCCATAGCTTTTAACTTGCTATAACAAACTGCAGGGCATAGTCCTAACCTTTCAAAAAACTTTCCATCACTGGATGGCAAAGGAAAAGCAAAGTAGGGAATCATGAGTGAGTCTCTATGGCGCGATCGGTTAGCGCGTTCGGCTGTTAACCGAAAGGTGCGTGGTTCAAGCCCACCCAGGGACGTCTATTTATTTTGATGCCATAGCTTCTAACATGCTACAACAAACTGAAGAGCATAGTCCTAACCTTTCAAAAAAACACTATGAACCCTCACACCGCCCCTTTCTTTTTCTCATAAATACTGTAGTTGAAAAGGCTTTGCTGTTAAAAAGTCTGGTGTGGACTCTCCGTTACTGAACGGCAAAGGAAAAGCAAAGTAGATAATCAGGAGTATGTCTCTGTGGCGCAATCGGTTAGCGCGTTCGGCTGTTAACCGAAAGGTTGGTGGTTCAAGCCCACCCAGGGACGTCTATTTATTTTGATGCTATAGCTTTTAACATGCTGCAACAAACTGAAGAGCATAGTCCTAAACTTTCAAAAAAACACTATGAACCCTCACACCACCCCTTACTTTTTCTCATAAATACTGTAGTTGAAAAGGCTTTGCTGTTAAAAAGTCTGGTGTGGACTTTCCATTACTGGATGGCAAAGGAAAAGCAAAGTAGAGAATCATGAGTGAGTCTCTGCGGTGCAATCGGTTAGTGCGTAAGGCTGTTACCCGAAAGGTTGGTGATTCAAGCCCACCCAGGGAAGTCTATTTATTTTGATGCCATAGCTTTTAACTTGCTATAACAAACTGCAGGGCATAGTCCTAACCTTTCAAAAAACTTTCCATCACTGGATGGCAAAGGAAAAGCAAAGTAGGGAATCATGAGTGAGTCTCTATGGCGCGATCGGTTAGCGCGTTCGGCTGTTAACCGAAAGGTTGGTGGTTCAAGCCCACCCAGGGACGTCTATTTATTTTGATGCCATAGCTTCTAACATGCTACAACAAACTGAAGAGCATAGTCCTAAACTTTCAAAAAAACACTATGAACCCTCACACCACCCCTTACTTTTTCTCATAAATACTGTAGTTGAAAAGGCTTTGCTGTTAAAAAGTCTGGTGTGGACTTTCCATTACTGGATGGCAAAGGAAAAGCAAAGTAGGGAATCATGAGTGAGTCTCTGCGGTGCAATCGGTTAGTGCGTTCGGCTGTTACCCGAAAGGTTGGTGATTCAAGCCCACCCAGGGAAGTCTATTTATTTTGATGCCATAGCTTTTAACTTGCTATAACAAACTGCAGGGCATAGTCCTAACCTTTCAAAAAACTTTCCATCACTGGATGGCAAAGGAAAAGCAAAGTAGGGAATCATGAGTGAGTCTCTATGGCGCGATCGGTTAGCGCGTTCGGCTGTTAACCGAAAGGTGCGTGGTTCAAGCCCACCCAGGGACGTCTATTTATTTTGATGCCATAGCTTCTAACATGCTACAACAAACTGAAGTGCATAGTCCTAACCTATCAAAAAAACACTATGAACCCTCACACCGCCCCTTACTTTTTCTCATAAATAATGTAGTTGAAAAGGCTTTGCTGTTAAAAAGACTGGTGTGGACTCTCCGTTACTGAACAGCAAAGGAAAAGCAAAGTAGGGAATCATGAGTGAGTCTCTGTGACGCAATCGGTTAGCGCGTTCGGCTGTTAACCAAAAGGTTGGTGGTTCAAGCCCACCCAGGGACGTCTATTTATTTTGATGCCATAGCTTTTAACATGCTACAACAAACTGAAGAGCATAGTCCTAAACTTTCAAAAAAACACTATGAACCCTCACACCACCCCTTACTTTTTCTCATAAATACTGTAGTTGAAAAGGCTTTGCTGTTAAAAAGTCTGGTGTGGACTTTCCATTACTGAATGGCAAAGGAAATGCAAAGTAGATAAACAAGCGTATGTCTCTGTGGCGCAATCGGTTAGCGCCTTCGGCTGTTAACCGAAAGGTTGGTGGTTCAAGCCCACCCAGGAACGTCTTTTTATTTTGATGCCATTGCTTTTAACTTGCTATAACAAACTGCAGGGCATAGTCCTAACCTTTCAAAAAACTTTCCATCACTGGATGGCAAAGGAGAAGCAAATTAGTTAACCAGGTGTGTTTCTCTGTGGCGCAATAGGTTAGCGCGTTCGGCTGTTAACCGAAAGGTTGGTGATTCAAGCACACCCAGGGACGTCTATTTATTTTGATGCCATAGCTTTTAACATGCTACAACAAACTGAAGAGCATAGTCCTAAACTTTCAAAAAAACACTATGAACCCTCACACCACCCCTTACTTTTTCTCATAAATACTGTAGTTGAAAAGGCTTTGCTGTTAAAAAGTCTGGTGTGGACTTTCCATTACTGGATGGCAAAGGAAATGCAAAGTAGATAAACAAGCGTATGTCTCTGTGGCGCAATCGGTTAGCGCCTTCGGCTGTTAACCGAAAGGTTGGTGGTTCAAGCCCACCCAGGAACGTCTTTTTATTTTGATGCCATTGCTTTTAACTTGCTATAACAAACTGCAGGGCATAGTCCTAACCTTTCAAAAAACTTTCCATCACTGGATGGCAAAGGAGAAGCAAATTAGTTAACCAGGTGTGTGTCTCTGTGGCGCAATAGGTTAGCGCGTTCGGCTGTTAATCGAAAGGTTGGTGATTCAAGCACACCCAGGGACGTCTATTTATTTTGATGCCATAGCTTTTAACATGCTACAACAAACTGAAGAGCATAGTCCTAAACTTTCAAAAAAACACTATGAACCCTCACACCACCCCTTACTTTTTCTCATAAATACTGTAGTTGAAAAGGCTTTGCTGTTAAAAAGTCTGGTGTGGACTTTCCATTACTGGATGGCAAAGGAAATGCAAAGTAGTGAATCAAGCGTATGTCTCTGTGGCGCAATCGGTTAGCGCGTTCGGCTGTTAAACCGAAAGGTTGGTGGTTCAAGCCCACCCAGTGACGTCTTTTTATTTTGATGCCATAGCTTTTAACTTGCTATAACAAACTGCAGGGCATAGTCCTAACCTTTCAAAAAACTTTCCATCACTGGATGGCAAAGGAGAAGCAAATTAGTTAACCAGGTGTGTGTCTCTGTGGCGCAATCGGTTAGCGCGTTCAGCTGTTAACCGAAAGGTTGGTGGTTCAAGCCCACCCAGGGACGTCTATTTATTTTGATGCCATAGCTTTTAACTTGCTATAACAAACTGCAGGGCATAGTCCTAACCTTTCAAAAAACTTTCCATCACTGGATGGCAAAGGAAAAGCAAAGTAGGGAATCATGAGTGAGTCTCTATGGCGCGATCGGTTAGCGCGTTCGGCTGTTAACCGAAAGGTGCGTGGTTCAAGCCCACCCAGGGACGTCTATTTATTTTGATGCCATAGCTTCTAACATGCTACAACAAACTGTAGAGCATAGTCCTAACCTTTCAAAAAAACACTATGAACCCTCACACCGCCCCTTTCTTTTTCTCATAAATACTGTAGTTGAAAAGGCTTTGCTGTTAAAAAGTCTGGTGTGGACTCTCCGTTACTGAACGGCAAAGGAAAAGCAAAGTAGATAATCAGGAGTATGTCTCTGTGGCGCAATCGGTTAGCGCGTTCGGCTGTTAACCGAAAGGTTGGTGGTTCAAGCCCACCCAGGGACGTCTATTTATTTTGATGCCATAGCTTTTAACATGCTACAACAAACTGAAGAGCATAGTCCTAAACTTTCAAAAAAACACTATGAACCCTCACACCACCCCTTACTTTTTCTCATAAATACTGTAGTTGAAAAGGCTTTGCTGTTAAAAAGTCTGGTGTGGACTTTCCATTACTGAATGGCAAAGGAAATGCAAAGTAGATAAACAAGCGTATGTCTCTGTGGCGCAATCGGTTAGCGCCTTCGGCTGTTAACCGAAAGGTTGGTGGTTCAAGCCCACCCAGGAACGTCTTTTTATTTTGATGCCATTGCTTTTAACTTGCTATAACAAACTGCAGGGCATAGTCCTAACCTTTCAAAAAACTTTCCATCACTGGATGGCAAAGGAGAAGCAAATTAGTTAACCAGGTGTGTGTCTCTGTGGCGCAATAGGTTAGCGCGTTCGGCTGTTAACCGAAAGGTTGGTGATTCAAGCACACCCAGGGACGTCTATTTATTTTGATGCCATAGCTTTTAACATGCTACAACAAACTGAAGAGCATAGTCCTAAACTTTCAAAAAAACACTATGAACCCTCACACCACCCCTTACTTTTTCTCATAAATACTGTAGTTGAAAAGGCTTTGCTGTTAAAAAGTCTGGTGTGGACTTTCCATTACTGGATGGCAAAGGAAATGCAAAGTAGATAAACAAGCGTATGTCTCTGTGGCGCAATCGGTTAGCGCCTTCGGCTGTTAACCGAAAGGTTGGTGGTTCAAGCCCACCCAGGAACGTCTTTTTATTTTGATGCCATTGCTTTTAACTTGCTATAACAAACTGCAGGGCATAGTCCTAACCTTTCAAAAAACTTTCCATCACTGGATGGCAAAGGAGAAGCAAATTAGTTAACCAGGTGTGTGTCTCTGTGGCGCAATAGGTTAGCGCGTTCGGCTGTTAATCGAAAGGTTGGTGATTCAAGCACACCCAGGGACGTCTATTTATTTTGATGCCATAGCTTTTAACATGCTACAACAAACTGAAGAGCATAGTCCTAAACTTTCAAAAAAACACTATGAACCCTCACACCACCCCTTACTTTTTCTCATAAATACTGTAGTTGAAAAGGCTTTGCTGTTAAAAAGTCTGGTGTGGACTTTCCATTACTGGATGGCAAAGGAAATGCAAAGTAGTGAATCAAGCGTATGTCTCTGTGGTGCAATCGGTTAGCGCGTTCGGCTGTTAAACCGAAAGGTTGGTGGTTCAAGCCCACCCAGTGACGTCTTTTTATTTTGATGCCATAGCTTTTAACTTGCTATAACAAACTGCAGGGCATAGTCCTAACCTTTCAAAAAACTTTCCATCACTGGATGGCAAAGGAGAAGCAAATTAGTTAACCAGGTGTGTGTCTCTGTGGCGCAATCGGTTAGCGCGTTCAGCTGTGAACCGAAAGGTTGGTGGTTCAAGCCCACCCAGGGACGTCTATTTATTTTGATGCCATAGCTTTTAACTTGTTATAACAAACTGCAGGGCATAGTCCTAACCTTTCAAAAAACTTTCCATCACTGGATGGCAAAGGAAAAGCAAAGTAGGGAATCATGAGTGAGTCTCTATGGCGCGATCGGTTAGCGCGTTCGGCTGTTAACCGAAAGGTGCGTGGTTCAAGCCCACCCAGGGACGTCTATTTATTTTGATGCCATAGCTTCTAACATGCTACAACAAACTGTAGAGCATAGTCCTAACCTTTCAAAAAAACACTATGAACCCTCACACCGCCCCTTTCTTTTTCTCATAAATACTGTAGTTGAAAAGGCTTTGCTGTTAAAAAGTCTGGTGTGGACTCTCCGTTACTGAACGGCAAAGGAAAAGCAAAGTAGATAATCAAGAGTATGTCTCTGTGGCGCAATCGGTTAGCGCGTTCGGCTGTTAACCGAAAGGTTGGTGGTTCAAGCCCACCCAGGGACGTCTATTTATTTTGATGCTATAGCTTTTAACATGCTGCAACAAACTGAAGAGCATAGTCCTAAACTTTCAAAAAAACACTATGAACCCTCACACCGCCCCTTACTTTTTCTCATAAATACTGTAGTTGAAAAGGCTTTGCTGTTAAAAAGTCTGGTGTGGACTTTCCATTACTGGATGGCAAAGGAAAAGCAAAGTAGAGAATCATGAGTGAGTCTCTGCGGTGCAATCGGTTAGTGCGTTCGGCTGTTACCCGAAAGGTTGGTGATTCAAGCCCACCCAGGGAAGTCTATTTATTTTGATGCCATAGCTTTTAACTTGCTATAACAAACTGCAGGGCATAGTCCTAACCTTTCAAAAAACTTTCCATCACTGGATGGCAAAGGAAAAGCAAAGTAGGGAATCATGAGTGAGTCTCTATGGCGCGATCGGTTAGCGCGTTCGGCTGTTAACCGAAAGGTGCGTGGTTCAAGCCCACCCAGGGACGTCTATTTATTTTGATGCCATAGCTTCTAACATGCTACAACAAACTGAAGTGCATAGTCCTAACCTATCAAAAAAACACTATGAACCCTCACACCGCCCCTTACTTTTTCTCATAAATAATGTAGTTGAAAAGGCTTTGCTGTTAAAAAGACTGGTGTGGACTCTCCGTTACTGAACAGCAAAGGAAAAGCAAAGTAGGGAATCATGAGTGAGTCTCTGTGGCGCAATCGGTTAGCGCGTTCGGCTGTTAACCAAAAGGTTGGTGGTTCAAGCCCACCCAGGGACGTCTATTTATTTTGATGCCATAGCTTTTAACATGCTACAACAAACTGAAGAGCATAGTCCTAAACTTTCAAAAAAACACTATGAACCCTCACACCACCCCTTACTTTTTCTCATAAATACTGTAGTTGAAAAGGCTTTGCTGTTAAAAAGTCTGGTGTGGACTTTCCATTACTGGATGGCAAAGGAAATGCAAAGTAGATAAACAAGCGTATGTCTCTGTGGCGCAATCGGTTAGCGCCTTCGGCTGTTAACCGAAAGGTTGGTGGTTCAAGCCCACCCAGGAACGTCTTTTTATTTTGATGCCATTGCTTTTAACTTGCTATAACAAACTGCAGGGCATAGTGCTAACCTTTCAAAAAACTTTCCATCACTGGATGGCAAAGGAGAAGCAAATTAGTTAACCAGGTGTGTGTCTCTGTGGCGCAATAGGTTAGCGCGTTCGGCTGTTAACCGAAAGGTTGGTGATTCAAGCACACCCAGGGACGTCTATTTATTTTGATGACATAGCTTTTAACATGCTACAACAAACTGAAGAGCATAGTCCTAAACTTTCAAAAAAACACTATGAACCCTCACACCACCCCTTACTTTTTCTCATAAATACTGTAGTTGAAAAGGCTTTGCTGTTAAAAAGTCTGGTGTGGACTTTCCATTACTGGATGGCAAAGGAAATGCAAAGTAGTGAATCAAGCGTATGTCTCTGTGGCGCAATCGGTTAGCGCGTTCGGCTGTTAAACCGAAAGGTTGGTGGTTCAAGCCCACCCAGTGACGTCTTTTTATTTTGATGCCATAGCTTTTAACTTGCTATAACAAACTGCAGGGCATAGTCCTAACCTTTCAAAAAACTTTCCATCACTGGATGGCAAAGGAGAAGCAAATTAGTTAACCAGGTGTGTGTCTCTGTGGCGCAATCGGTTAGCGCGTTCAGCTGTGAACCGAAAGGTTGGTGCTTCAAGCCCACCCAGGGACGTCTTTTTATTTTGATGCCATAGCTTTTAACTTGCTATAACAAACTGCAGGGCATAGTCCTAACCTTTCAAAAAACTTTCCATCACTGGATGGCAAAGGAAAAGCAAAGTAGGGAATCATGAGTGAGTCTCTATGGCGCAATCGGTTAGCGCGTTCGGCTGTTAACCGAAAGGTGGGTGGTTCAAGCCCACCCAGGGACGTCTATTTATTTTGATGCCATAGCTTCTAACATGCTACAACAAACTGAAGAGCATAGTCCTAACCTTTCAAAAAAACACTATGAACCCTCACACCGCCCCTTACTTTTTCTCATAAATACTGTAGTTGAAAAGGCTTTGCTGTTAAAAAGTCTGGTGTGGACTTTCCATTACTGGATGGCAAAGGAAAAGCAAAGTAGGGAATCACAAGTGAGTCTCTATGGCGTAATAGGTTAGCGCGTTCGGCTGTTAACCGAAAGGTTGGTGGTTCAAGCCCACCCAGGGAAGTCTATTTATTTTGATGCCATAGCTTTTAACTTGCTATAACAAACTGCAGGGCATAGTCCTAACCTTTAAAAAAACTTTCCATCACTGGATGGCAAAGGAGAAGCAAATTAGTTAACCAGGTGTGTGTCTCTGTGGCGCAATCGGTTAGCGCGTTCGGCTGTTTACAGAAAGGTTGGTGGTTCAAGCCCACCCAGGGACGTCTATTTATTTTGATGCCATAGCTTCTAACATGCTACAACAAACTGAAGAGCATAGTCCAAACCTTTCAAAAAAACACTATGAACCCTCACACCACACCTTACTTTTTCTCATAAATACTGTAGTTGAAAAGGCTTTGCTGTTAAAAAGTCTGGTGTGGACTTTCCATTACTGGATGGCAAAGAAAATGCAAAGTAGTGAATCATCAATGAGTCTCTGTGGTGCTTTCGGTTAGCGCGTTCGGCTGTTACCCGAAAAGTTGGTGATTCAAACCCACCCAGGGAAGTCTATTTATTTTGATGCCATAGCTTTTACCTTGCTATAACAAACTGCAGGGCATAGTCCTAACCTTTCAAAAAACTTTCCATCACTGGATGGCAAAGGAGAAGCAAATTAGTTAACCAGGTGTGTGTCTCTGTGGCACAATCGGTTAGCGCGTTCGGCTGTTAACTGTAAGGTTGGTGGTTCAAGCCCACCCAGGGATGTCTATTTATTTTGATGCTATAGCTTTTAACATGCTGCAACAAACTGAAGAGCATAGTCCTAACCTTTTAAAAAAACACTATGAACCCTCACACCGCCCCTTACTTTTTCTCATAAATACTGTAGCTGAAAAGGCTTTGCTGTTAAAAAGTCTGGTGTGGACTTTCCATTACTGGATGGCAAAGGAAAAGCAAAGTAGGGAATCATGAGTGAGTCTCTATGGCGCGATCGGTTAGCGCGTTCGGCTGTTAAACGAAAGGTGCGTGGTTCAAGTCCACCCAGGGACGACTATTTATTTTGATGCCATAGCTTCTAACATGCTACAACAAACTGAAGAGCATAGTCCTAACCTTTCAAAAAAACACTATGAACCCTCACACCGCCCCTTTCTTTTTCTCATAAATACTGTAGTTGAAAAGGCTTTGCTGTTAAAAAGTCTGGTGTGGACTCTCCGTTACTGAACGGCAAAGGAAAAGCAAAGTAGATAATCAGGAGTATGTCTCTGTGGCGCAATCGGTTAGCGCGTTCGGCTGTTAACCGAAAGGTTGGTGGTTCAAGCCCACCCAGGGACGTCTATTTATTTTGATGCTATAGCTTTTAACATGCTGCAACAAACTGAAGAGCATAGTCCTAAACTTTCAAAAAAACACTATGAACCCTCACACCACCCCTTACTTTTTCTCATAAATACTGTAGTTGAAAAGGCTTTGCTGTTAAAAAGTCTGGTGTGGACTTTCCATTACTGGATGGCAAAGGAAAAGCAAAGTAGAAAATCATGAGTGAGTCTCTGTGGTGCAATCGGTTAGTGCGTTCGGCTGTTACCCGAAAGGTTGGTGATTCAAGCCCACCCAGGGAAGTCTATTTATTTTGATGCCATAGCTTTTAACTTGCTATAACAAACTGCAGGGCATAGTCCTAACCTTTCAAAAAACTTTCCATCACTGGATGGCAAAGGAAAAGCAAAGTAGGGAATCATGAGTGAGTCTCTATGGCGCGATCGGTTAGCGCGTTCGGCTGTTAACCGAAAGGTGCGTGGTTCAAGCCCACCCAGGGACGTCTATTTATTTTGATGCCATAGCTTCTAACATGCTACAACAAACTGAAGTGCATAGTCCTAACCTATCAAAAAAACACTATGAACCCTCACACCGCCCCTTACTTTTTCTCATAAATAATGTAGTTGAAAAGGCTTTGCTGTTAAAAAGACTGGTGTGGACTCTCCGTTACTGAACAGCAAAGGAAAAGCAAAGTAGGGAATCATGAGTGAGTCTCTGTGACGCAATCGGTTAGCGCGTTCGGCTGTTAACCGAAAGGTTGGTGGTTCAAGCCCACCCAGGGACGTCTATTTATTTTGATGCCATAGCTTTTAACATGCTACAACAAACTGAAGAGCATAGTCCTAAACTTTCAAAAAAACACTATGAACCCTCACACCACCCCTTACTTTTTCTCATAAATACTGTAGTTGAAAAGGCTTTGCTGTTAAAAAGTCTGGTGTGGACTTTCCATTACTGGATGGCAAAAGAAATGCAAAGTAGATAAACAAGCGTATGTCTCTGTGGCGCAATCGGTTAGCGCCTTCGGCTGTTAACCGAAAGGTTGGTCGTTCAAGCCCACCCAGGAACGTCTTTTTATTTTGATGCCATAGCTTTTAACTTGTTATAACAAACTGCAGGGCATAGTCCTAACCTTTCAAAAAACACTATGAACCCTCACACCGCCCCTTACTTTTTCTCATAAATACTGTAGCTGAAAAGGCTTTGCTGTTAAAAAGTCTGGTGTGGACTTTCCATTACTGGATGGCAAAGGAAAAGCAAAGTAGGGAATCATGAGTGAGTCTCTATGGCGCGATCGGTTAGCGCGTTCGGCTGTTAAACGAAAGGTGCGTGGTTCAAGTCCACCCAGGGACGACTATTTATTTTGATGCCATAGCTTCTAACATGCTACAACAAACTGAAGAGCATAGTCCTAACCTTTCAAAAAAACACTATGAACCCTCACACCGCCCCTTTCTTTTTCTCATAAATACTGTAGTTGAAAAGGCTTTGCTGTTAAAAAGTCTGGTGTGGACTCTCCGTTACTGAACGGCAAAGGAAAAGCAAAGTAGATAATCAAGAGTATGTCTCTGTGGCGCAATCGGTTAGCGCGTTCGGCTGTTAACCGAAAGGTTGGTGGTTCAAGCCCACCCAGGGACGTCTATTTATTTTGATGCTATAGCTTTTAACATGCTGCAACAAACTGAAGAGCATAGTCCTAAACTTTCAAAAAAACACTATGAACCCTCACACCACCCCTTACTTTTTCTCATAAATACTGTAGTTGAAAAGGCTTTGCTGTTAAAAAGTCTGGTGTGGACTTTCCATTACTGGATGGCAAAGGAAAAGCAAAGTAGAAAATCATGAGTGAGTCTCTGCGGTGCAATCGGTTAGTGCGTTCGGCTGTTACCCGAAAGGTTGGTGATTCAAGCCCACCCAGGGAAGTCTATTTATTTTGATGCCATAGCTTTTAACTTGCTATAACAAACTGCAGGGCATAGTCCTAACCTTTCAAAAAACTTTCCATCACTGGATGGCAAAGGAAAAGCAAAGTAGGGAATCATGAGTGAGTCTCCATGGCGCGATCGGTTAGCGTGTTCGGCTGTTAACCGAAAGGTGCGTGGTTCAAGCCCACCCAGGGACGTCTATTTATTTTGATGCCTTAGCTTCTAACATGCTACAACAAACTGAAGTGCATAGTCCTAACCTATCAAAAAAACATTATGAACCCTCACACCGCCCCTTACTTTTTCTCATAAATAATGTAGTTGAAAAGGCTTTGCTGTTAAAAAGACTGGTGTGGACTCTCCGTTACTGAACAGCAAAGGAAAAGCAAAGTAGGGAATCATGAGTGAGTCTCTGTGACGCAATCGGTTAGCGCGTTCGGCTGTTAACCGAAAGGTTGGTGGTTCAAGCCCACCCAGGGACGTCTATTTATTTTGATGCCATAGCTTTTAACATGCTACAACAAACTGAAGAGCATAGTCCTAAACTTTCAAAAAAACACTATGAACCCTCACACCACCCCTTACTTTTTCTCATAAATACTGTAGTTGAAAAGGCTTTGCTGTTAAAAAGTCTGGTGTGGACTTTCCATTACTGGATGGCAAAAGAAATGCAAAGTAGATAAACAAGCGTATGTCTCTGTGGCGCAATCGGTTAGCGCCTTCGGCTGTTAACCGAAAGGTTGGTCGTTCAAGCCCACCCAGGAACGTCTTTTTATTTTGATGCCATAGCTTTTAACTTGTTATAACAAACTGCAGGGCATAGTCCTAACCTTTCAAAAAACTTTCCATCACTGGATGGCAAAGGAGAAGCAAATTAGTTAACCAGGTGTGTGTCTCTGTGGCGCAATCGGTTAGCGCGTTCGGCTGTTAACCGAAAGGTCGGTGGATCAAGCCCACCCAGGGACGTCTATTTATTTTGATGCCATAGCTTTTAACATGCTACAACAAACTGAAGAGCATAGTCCTAAACTTTCAAAAAAACACTATGAACCCTCACACCACCCCTTACTTTTTCTCATAAATACTGTAGTTGAAAAGGCTTTGCTGTTAAAAAGTCTGGTGTGGACTTTCCATTACTGGATGGCAAAGGAAATGCAAAGTAGATAAACAAGCGTTTGTCTCTGTGGCGCTATCGATTAGCGCCTTCGGCTGTTAACCGAAAGGTTGGTGGTTCAAACGTCTTTTTATTTTGATGCCATAGCTTTTAACTTGCTATAACAAACTGCAGGGCATAGTCCTTACCTTTCAAAAAACTTTCCATCACTGGATGGCAAAGGAGAAGCAAATTAGTTAACCAGGTGTGTGTCTCTGTGGCGCAATCGGTTAGCGCGTTCGGCTGTTAACCGAAAGGTTGGTGGTTCAAGCACACCCAGGGACGTCTATATATTTTGATGCCATAGCTTTTAACATGCTACAACAAACTGAAGAGCATAGTCCTAACCTTTCAAAAAAACACTATGAACCCTCACACCGCCCCTTTCTTTTTCTCATAAATAATGTAGTTGAAAAGGCTTTGCTGTTAAAAAGTCTGGTGTGGACTTTCCATTACTGGATGGCAAAGGAAAAGCAAAGTAGATAATCAGGAGTATGTCTCTGTGGCATTATCGGTTAGCGCGTTCGGCTGTTAACCGAAAGGTTGGTGGTTCAAGCCCACCCAGGGTTTGTCTATTTATTTTGATGCTATAGCTTTTAACATGCTGCAACAAACTGAAGAGCATAGTCCTAAACTTTCAAAAAAACACTATGAACCCTCACACCACCCCTTACTTTTTCTCATAAATACTGTAGTTGAAAAGGCTTTGCTGTTAAAAAGTCTGGTGTGGACTTTCCATTACTGGATGGCAAAGGAAAAGCAAAGTAGAGAATCATGAGTGAGTCTCTGTGGTGCAATCGGTTAGCGCATTCGGCTGTTACCCGAAAGGTTGGTGATTCAAGCCCACCCAGGGAAGTCTATTTATTTTGATGCCATAGCTTTTAACTTGCTATAACAAACTGCAGGGCATAGTCCTAACCTTTCAAAAAACTTTCCATCACTGGATGGCAAAGGAAAAGCAAAGTAGGGAATCATGAGTGAGTCTCTATGGCGCGATCGGTTAGCGCGTTCGGCTGTTAACCGAAAGGTGCGTGGTTCAAGCCCACCCAGGGACGTCTATTTATTTTGATGCCATAGCTTCTAACATGCTACAACAAACTGAAGTGCATAGTCCTAACCTATCAAAAAAACACTATGAACCCTCACACCGCCCCTTACTTTTTCTCATAAATAATGTAGTTGAAAAGGCTTTGCTGTTAAAAAGACTGGTGTGGACTCTCCGTCACTGAACAGCAAAGGAAAAGCAAAGTAGGGAATCATGAGTGAGTCTCTGTGACGCAATCGGTTAGCGCGTTCGGCTGTTAACCGAAAGGTTGGTGGTTCAAGCCCACCCAGGGACGTCTATTTATTTTAAAGCCATAGCTTTTAACTTGCTATAACAAACTGCAGGGCATAGTCCTAACCTTTCAAAAAACTTTCCATCACTGGATGGCAAAGGAAAAGCAAAGTAGGGAATCATGAGTGAGTCTCTATGGGGCGATCGGTTAGCGCGTTCGGCTGTTAACCGAAAGGTGCGTGGTTCAAGTCCACCCAGGAACGTTTATTTATTTTGATGCCATAGCTTCTAACATGCTACAACAAACTGAAGAGCATAGTCCTAACCTTTAAAAAAAAAACTATGAACCCTCACACCGCCCCTTTCTTTTTCTCATAAATAATGTAGTTGAAAAGGCTTTGCTGTTAAAAAGTCTGGTGTGGACTCTCCGTTACTGAACGGCAAAGGAAAAGCAAAGTAGATAATAAGGAGTATGTCTCTGTGGCGTTATCGGTTAGCGCGTTCGGCTGTTAACCGAAAGGTTGGTGGTTCAAGCCCACCCAGGGACGTCTATTTATTTTGATGCTATAGCTTTTAACATGCTGCAACAAACTGAAGAGCATAGTCCTAAACTTTCAAAAAAACACTATGAACCCTCACACCACCCCTTACTTTTTCTCATAAATACTGTAGTTGAAAAGGCTTTGCTGTTAAAAAGTCTGGTGTGGACTTTCCATTACTGGATGGCAAAGGAAAAGCAAAGTAGAGAATCATGAGTGAGTCTCTGCGGTGCAATCGGTTAGCGCGTTCGGCTGTTACCCGAAAGGTTGGTGATTCAAGCCCACCCAGGGAAGTCTATTTATTTTGATGCCATAGCTTTTAACTTGCTATAACAAACTGCAGGGCATAGTCCTAACCTTTCAAAAAACTTTCCATCACTGGATGGCAAAGGAAAAGCAAAGTAGGGAATCATGAGTGAGTCTCTATGGCGCGATCGGTTAGCGCGATCGGCTGTTAACCGAAAGGTGCGTGGTTCAAGCCCACCCAGGGACGTCTATTTATTTTGATGCCATAGCTTCTAACATGCTACAACAAACTGAAGTGCATAGTCCTAACCTATCAAAAAAACACTATGAACCCTCACACCGCCCCTTACTTTTTCTCATAAATACTGTAGTTGAAAAGGCTTTGCTGTTAAAAAGACTGGTGTGGACTCTCCGTTACTGAACAGCAAAGGAAAAGCAAAGTAGGGAATCATGAGTGAGTCTCTGTGACGCAATCGGTTAGCGCGTTCGGCTGTTAACCGAAAGGTTGGTGGTTCAAGCCCACCCAGGGACGTCTATTTATTTTGATGCCATAGCTTTTATCATGCTGAAGAGCATAGTCCTAAACTTTCAAAAAAACACTATGAACCCTCACACCGCCCCTTACTTTTTCTCATAAATACTGTAGTTGAAAAGGCTTTGCTGTTAAAAAGTCTGGTGTGGACTTTCCATTACTGGATGGCAAAGGAAATGCAAAGTAGTGAATCATGAGTGAGTCTCTGTGGTGCATTTGGTTAGCGCGTTCGGCTGTTACCCGAACGGTTGGTGATTCAAGCCCACACAGGGACGTCTATTTATTTTGATGCCATAGCCTTTAACATGCTACAACAAACTGAAGAGCATAGTCCTAAACTTTCAAAAAAACACTATGAACCCTCACACTGCCCCTTACTTTTTCTCATAAATACTGTAGTTGAAAAGGCTTTGCTGTTAAAAAGTCTGGTGTGGACTTTCCATTACTGGATGGCAAAGGAAAAGCAAAGTAGGGAATCATGAGAGAGTCTCTGTGGCGCAATCGGTTAGCGCGTTCAGCTGTTAACCGAAAGCTTGGTGGTTCAAGCCCACCCAGGGACGTCTATTTATTTTGATGCCATAGCTTTTAACATGCTACAACAAACTGAAGAACATAGTCCTAAACTTTCAAAAAAACACTATGAACCCTCACACCACCCCTTACTTTTTCTCATAAATACTGTAGTTGAAAAGGCTTTGCTGTTAAAAAGTCTGGTGTGGACTTTCCATTACTGGATGGCAAAGAAAATGCAAAGTAGTGAATCATCAGTGAGTCTCTGTGGTGCTTTCGGTTAGCGCGTTCGGCTGTTACCCGAAAGGTTGGTGATTCAAACCCACCCAGGGAAGTCTATTTATTTTGATGCCATAGCTTTTACCTTGCTATAACAAACTGCAGGGCATAGTCCTAACCTTTCAAAAAACTTTCCATCACTGGATGGCAAAGGAGAAGCAAATTAGTTAACCAGGTGTGTGTCTCTGTGGCGCAATCGGTTAGCGCGTTCGGCTGTTAACCTAAAGGTTGGTGGTTCAAGCCCACCCAGGGACGTCTATTTATTTTGATGCCATAGCTTTTATCAAGCTGATGAGCATAGTCCTAAACTTTCAAAAAAACACTATGAACCCTCACACCACCCCTTACTTTTTCTCATAAATACTGTAGTTGAAAAGGCTTTGCTGTTAAAAAGTCTGGTGTGGACTTTCCATTAATGGATGGCAAAGGAAATGCAAAGTAGTGAATCATGAGTGAGTCTCTGTGGTGCTTTCGGTTTGCGCGTTCGGCTGTTAACCGAAAGGTTGGTGGTTCAAGCCCACCCAGGGACGTCTTTTTATTTTGATGTAATAGCTTTTAACTTGCTATAACTGCAGGGCATAGTCCTAACCTTTCAAAAAACTTTCCATAACTGGATGGCAAATACTGTTAAAAAGTCTGGTGTGGACTTTCCATTACTGGATGGCAAAGGAAAAGCAAAGTAGGGAATCATGAGTGAGTCTCTATGGCGCAATCGGTTAGCGCGTTCGCCTGTTAACCGAAAGTTGGGTGGTTCAAGCACACCCAGGGACGTCTATTTATTTTGATGCCATAGCTTCTAACATGCTACAACAAACTGAAGAGCATAGTCCTAACCTTTCAAAAAAACACTATGAACCCTCACACCGCCCCTTACTTTTTCTCATAAATAATGTAGTTGAAAAGGCTTTGCTGTTAAAAAGTCTGGTGTGGACTCTCCATTACTGAACGGCAAAGGAAAAGCAAAGTAGATAATCAAGAGTATGTCTCTGTGGCGCAATCGGTTAGCGCGTTCAGCTGTTAACCGAAAGGTTGGTGGTTCAAGCCCACCCAGGGACGTCTATTTTTTTTGATGCCATAGTTTCTAACATGCTACAACAAACTGCAGGGCATAGTCCTAACCTTTCAAGAAAACACTATGAACCCTCACAACGCCCCTTACTTTTTCTCATAAATACTGTAGTTGAAAAGGCTTTGCTGTTAAAAAGTCTGGTGTGGACTTTCCATTACTGAATGGCAAAGGAAAAGTAAAGTAGATAATCAAGCGTACGTCTCTGTGGCGCAATCGGTTAGCGCGTTCGGCTGTTAACCGAAAGGTTGGTGGTTCAAGCCCACCCAGGGACGTCTATTTTTTTTGATGCCATAGTTTCTAACATGCTACAACAAACTGCAGGGCATAGTCCTAACCTTTCAAGAAAACACTATGAACCCTCACAACGCCCCTTACTTTTTCTCATAAATACTGTAGTTGAAAAAGCTTTGCTGTTAAAAAGTCTGGTGTGGACTTTACTTTACTGCATGGCAAAGGAAAAGCAAAGTAGGGAATCAAGCGTACGTCTCTGTGGCGCAATCGGTTAGCGCGTTCGGCTGTTAACCGAAAGGTTGGTGGTTGAAGCCCACCCAGGGACGTCTATTTATTTTGATGCCATAGCTTCTAACATGCTACAACAAAATGAAGAGCATAGTCCTAACCTTTCAAAAAAACACTATGAACCCTCACAACGCCCCTTACTTTTTCTCATAAATACTGTAGTTGAAAAGGCTTTGCTGTTAAAAAGTCTGGTGTGGACTTTCCATTACTAAATGGCAAAGGAAAAGTAAAGTAGATAATCAAGCGTACGTCTCTGTGGCGCAATCGGTTAGCGCGTTCGGCTGTTAACCGAAAGGTTGGTGGTTCAAGCCCACCCAGGGACGTCTATTTTTTTTGATGCCATAGTTTCTAACATGCTACAACAAACTGCAGGGCATAGTCCTAACCTTTCAAGAAAACACTATGAACCCTCATACCGCCCCTTACTTTTTCTCATAAATACTGTAGTTGAAAAGGCTTTGCTGTTAAAAAGTCTGGTGTGGACTTTCCATTACTGAATGGCAAAGGAAATGCAAAGTAGTGAATCATGAGTGAGTCTCTGTGGTGCATTCGGTTAGCGCGTTCGGCTGTTACCCAAACGGTTGGTGATTCAAGCCCACCCAGGGAAGTCTATTTATTTTGATGCCATAGCTTTTAACTTGCTATAATAAACTGCAGGGCATAGTCCTAACCTTTCAAGAAAACTTTCCATCACTGGATGGCAAAGGAGAAGCAAATTAGTTAGCCAGGTGTGTGTCTCTGTGGCGCAACCGGTTAGCGCGTTCGGCTGTTAACCGAAAAGTTGGTGGTTCAAGCCCACCCAGGGACGTCTATTTATTTTGATGCCATAGCTTTTAACATGCTACAACAAACTGAAGAGCATAGTCCTAAACTTTCAAAAAAACACTATGAACCCTCACACCACCCCTTACTTTTTCTCATAAATACTGTAGTTGAAAAGGCTTTGCTGTTAAAAAGTCTGGTGTGGACTTTCCATTACTGGATGGCAAAGGAAATGCAAAGTAGTGAATCATGAGTGAGTCTCTGTGGTGCATTCGGTTAGCGCGTTCGGCTGTTACCCAAACGGTTGGTGATTCAAGCCCACCCAGGGAAGTCTATTTATTTTGATGCCATAGCTTTTAACTTGCTATAACAAACTGCAGGGCATGGTCCTAACCTTTCAAAAAACTTTCCATCACTGGATGGCAAGGGAGAAGCAAATTAGTTAACCAGGTGTGTGTCTCTGTGGCGCAATCGATTAGAGCGTTCGGCTGTTAACCGAAAGGTTGGTGGTTCAAGCCCACCCAGGGAAGTCTATTTATTTTGATGCCATAGCTTTTAACATGCTACAACAAACTGAAGAGCATAGTCCTAAACTTTCAAAAAAACACTATGAACCCTCACACTGCCCCTTACTTTTTCTCATAAATACTGTAGTTGAAAAGGCTTTGCTGTTAAAAAGTCTGGTGTGGACTTTCCATTACTGGATGGCAAAGGAAAAGCAAAGTAGGGAATCATGAGAGAGTCTCTGTGGCGCAATCGGTTAGCGCGTTCAGCTGTTAACTGAAAGCTTGGTGGATCAAGCCCACCCAGGGACGTCTGTTTATTTTGATGCCATAGCTTTTAACATGCTACAACAAACTGAAGAGCATAGTCCTAAACTTTCAAAAAAACACTATGAACCCTCACACCACCCCTTACTTTTTCTCATAAATACTGTAGTTGAAAAGGCTTTGCTGTTAAAAAGTCTGGTGGTGGACTTTCCATTACTGGATGGCAAAGGAAATGCAAAGTAGATAATCAAGCGTATGTCTCTGTGGCGCAATCGGTTAGCGCGTTCGGCTGTTAACCGAATGGTTGGTGGTTCAAGCCCACCCAGGGACGTCTATTTATTTTGATGCCATAGCTTTTACCTTGCTATAACAAACTGCAGGGCATAGTCCTAACCTTTCAAAAAACTTTCCATCACTGGATGGCAAAGGAGAAGCAAATTAGTTAACCAGGTGTGTGTCTCTGTAGCGCAATCGGTTAGCGCGTTCGGCTGTTAACCGAAAGGTTGGTGGTTCAAGCCCACCCAGGGACGTCTATTTTTTTTGATGCCATAGCTTTTATCATGCTGAAGAGCATAGTCCTAAACTTTCAAAAAAACACTATGAACCCTCACACCGCCCCTTACTTTTTCTCATAAATACTGTAGTTGAAAAGGCTTTGCTGTTAAAAAGTCTGGTGTGGACTTTACATTACTGAAGAGCATAGTCCTAAACTTTCAAAAAAACACTATGAACCCTCACACCACCCCTTACTTTTTCTCATAAATACTGTAGTTGAAAAGGCTTTGCTGTTAAAAAGTCTGGTGTGGACTATCCATTACTGGATGGCAAAGGAAATGCAAAGTAGATAATCAAGCGTATGTCTCTGTGGCGCAATCGGTTAGCGCGTTCGGCTGTTAACCGAAAGGTTGGTGGTTCAAGCCCACCCAGGGACGTCTATTTATTTTGATGCCATAGCTTTTAACATGCTACAACAAACTGAAGAGCATAGTCCTAACCTTTCAAAAAAACACTATGAACCCTCACACCACCCCTTACTTTTTCTCATAAATACTGTAGTTGAAAAGGCTTTGCTGTTAAAAAGTCTGGTGTGGACTTTCCATTACTGAATGGCAAAGGAAATGCAAAGTAGATAATCAAGCGTATGTCTCTGTGGCGCAATCGGTTAGCACGTTAGGCTGTTAACCGAATGGTTGGTGGTTCAAGCCCACCCAGGGAAGTCTATATGTTTTGATGCCATAGCTTTTACCTTGCTATAACAAATTGCAGGGCATAGTCCTAACCTTTCAAAAAACTTTCCATCACTGGATGGCAAAGGAGAAGCAAATTAGTTAACCAGGTGTGTGTCTCTGTGGCGCAATCGGTTAGCGCGTTCGGCTGTTAACCGATGCCATAGCTTTTATCATGCTGAAGAGCATAGTCCTAAACTTTCAAAAAAACACTATGAACCCTCACACCGCCCTTTACTTTTTCTCATAAATACTGTAGTTGAAAAGGCTTTGCTGTTAAAAAGTCTGGTGTGGACTTTACATTACTGGATGGCAAAGGAAAAGCAAAGTAGGGAGTCATGAATGAGTCTCTGTGGCGCAATCGGTTAGCGCGTTCGGCTGTTAACCGAAAGGTTCGTGGTTCAAGCCCACGCAGGGACGTCTATTTATTTTGATGCCATAGCTTTTAACATGCTACAACAAACTGAAGAGCATAATCCTAAACTTTCAAAAAAACACTATGAACCCTCACACCACCCCTTACTTTTTCTCATAAATACTGTAGTTGAAAAGGCTTTGCTGTTAAAAAGTCTGGTGTGGACTTTCCATTACTGAATGGCAAAGGAAATGCAAAGTAGATAATCAAGCGTATGTCTCTGTGGCGCAATCGGTTAGCGCGTTCGGCTGTTAACCGAATGGTTGGTGGTTCAAGCCCACCCAGGGAAGTCTATATGTTTTGATGCCATAGCATTTACCTTGCTATAACAAACTGCAGGGCATAGTCCTAACCTTTCAAAAAACTTTCCATCACTGGATGGCAAAGGAGAAGCAAATTAGTTAACCAGGTGTGTGTCTCTGTGGCGCAATCGGTTAGCGCGTTCGGCTGTTAACCGAAAGGTTGGTGGTTCAAGCCCACCCAGGGACGTCTATTTTTTTTGATGCCATAGCTTTTATCATTCTGAAGAGCATAGTCCTAAACTTTCAAAAAAACACTATGAACCCTCACACCGCCCCTTACTTTTTCTCATAAATACTGTAGTTGAAAAGGCTTTGCTGTTAAAAAGTCTGGTGTGGACTTTACATTACTGGATGGCAAAGGAAAAGCAAAGTAGGGAGTCATGAATGAGTCTCTGTGGCGCAATCGGTTAGCGCGTTCGGCTGTTAACCGAAAGGTTCGTGGTTCAAGCCCACGCAGGGACGTCTATTTATTTTGATGCCATAGCTTTTACCTTGCTATAACAAACTGCAGGGCATAGTCCTAACCTTTCAAAAAACTTTCCATCACTGGATGGCAAAGGAGAAGCAAATTAGTAAACCAGGTGTGTGTCTCTGTGGCGCAATCGGTTAGCGCGTTCGGCTGTTAACCTAAAGTTTGGTGGTTCAAGCCCACCCAGGGACGTCTATTTATTTTGATGCCATAGCTTTTATCAAGCTGAAGAGCATAGTCCTAAACTTTCAAAAAAACACTATGAACCCTCACACTGCCCCTTACTTTTTCTCATAAATACTGTAGTTGAAAAGGCTTTGCTGTTAAAAAGTCTGGTGTGGACTTTCCATTACTGGATGGCAAAGGAAATGCAAAGTAGTGAATCAAGCGTATGTCTCTGTGGCGCAATCGGTTTACGCATTCGGCTGTTAAACCGAAAGGTTGGTGGTTCAAGCCCACCCAGTGACGTCTTTTTATTTTGATGCCATAGCTTTTAACTTGCTATAACAAACTGCAGGGCATAGTCCTAACCTTTCAAAAAACTTTCCATCACTGGATGGCAAAGGAGAAGCAAATTAGTTAACCAGGTGTGTGTCTCTGTGGCGCAATCGGTTAGCGCGTTCAGCTGTGAACCGAAAGGTTGGTGGTTCAAGCCCACCTAGGGACGTCTTTTTATTTTGATGCCATAGCTTTTAACTTGCTATAACAAACTGCAGGGCATAGTCCTAACCTTTCAAAAAACTTTCCATCACTGGATGGCAAAGGAGAAGCAAATTAGTTAACCAGGTGTGTGTCTATGTGGCGCAATCGGTTAGCGCGTTCGGCTGTTAACCGAAAGGTTGGTGGTTCAAGCCCACCCAGGGACGCCTATTTATTTTGATGCCATAGCTTCTAACATGCTACAACAAACTGAAGAGCATAGTCAAACCTTTCAAAAAAACACTATGAACCCTCACACCGCCCCTTACTTTTTCTCATAAATACTGTAGTTGAAAAGGCTTTGCTGTGAAAAAGTCTGGGGTGGACTTTCCATTACTGGATGGCAAAGGAAAAGCAAAGTAGGGAATCATGAGTGAGTCTCTATGGCGCGATCGGTTAGCGCGATCAGCTGTTAACCGAAAGCTTGGTGGATCAAGCCCACCCAGGGACGGCTGTTTATTTTGATGCCATAGCTTTTAACATGCTACAACAAACTGAAGAGCATAGTCCTAAACTTTCAAAAAAACACTATGAACCCTCACACCACCCCTTACTTTTTCTCATAAATACTGTAGTTGAAAAGGCTTTGCTGTTAAAAAGTCTGGTGTGGACTATCCATTACTGGATGGCAAAGGAAATGCAAAGTAGATAATCACGCGTAAGTCTCTGTGGCGCAATCGGTTAGCGCGTTCGGCTGTTAACCGAAAGGTTGGTGGTTCAAGCCCACCCAGGGACGTCTATTTATTTTGATGCCATAGCTTTTAACATGCTACAACAAACTGAAGAGCATAGTCCTAACCTTTCAAAAAAACACTATGAACCCTCACACCACCCCTTACTTTTTCTCATAAATACTGTAGTTGAAAAGGCTTTGCTGTTAAAAAGTCTGGTGTGGACTTTCCATTACTGGATGGCAAAGGAAATGCAAAGTAGTGAATCATGAGTGAGTCTCTGTGGTGCATTTGGTTAGCGCGTTCGGCTGTTACCCGAACGGTTGGTGATTCAAGCCCACCCAGGGACGTCTATTTATTTTGATGCCATAGCCTTTAACATGCTACAACAAACTGAAGAGCATAGTCCTAAACTTTCAAAAAAACACTATGAACCCTCACACTGTCCCTTACTTTTTCTCATAAATACTGTAGTTGAAAAGGCTTTGCTGTTAAAAAGTCTGGTGTGGACTTTCCATTACTGGATGGCAAAGGAAAAGCAAAGTAGGGAATCATGAGAGAGTCTCTGTGGCGCAATCGGTTAGCGCGTTCAGCTGTTAACCGAAAGCTTGGTGGTTCAAGCCCACCCAGGGACGTCTATTTATTTTGATGCCATAGCTTTTAACATGCTACAACAAACTGAAGAACATAGTCCTAAACTTTCAAAAAAACACTATGAACCCTCACACCACCCCTTACTTTTTCTCATAAATACTGTAGTTGAAAAGGCTTTGCTGTTAAAAAGTCTGGTGTGGACTTTCCATTACTGGATGGCAAAGAAAATGCAAAGTAGTGAATCATCAGTGAGTCTCTGTGGTGCTTTCGGTTAGCGCGTTCGGCTGTTACCCGAAAGGTTGGTGATTCAAACCCACCCAGGGAAGTCTATTTATTTTGATGCCATAGCTTTTACCTTGCTATAACAAACTGCAGGGCATAGTCCTAACCTTTCAAAAAACTTTCCATCACTGGATGGCAAAGGAGAAGCAAATTAGTTAACCAGGTGTGTGTCTCTGTGGCGCAATCGGTTAGCGCGTTCGGCTGATAACCTAAAGATTGGTGGTTCAAGCCCACCCAGGGACGTCTATTTATTTTGATGCCATAGATTTTATCAAGCTGAAGAGCATAGTCCTAAACTTTCAAAAAAACACTATGAACCCTCACACTGCCCCTTACTTTTTCTCATAAATACTGTAGTTGAAAAGGCTTTGCTGTTAAAAAGTCTGGTGTGGACTTTACATTACTGGATGGCAAAGGAAAAGCAAAGTAGGGAATCATGAGAGAGTCTCTGTGGCGCAATCGGTTAGCGCCTTCAGCTGTTAACCAAAAGCTTGGTGGTTCAAGCCCACGCAGGGACGTCTATTTATTTTGATGCCATAGCTTTTAACATGCTACAACAAACTGAAGAGCATAGTCCTAAACTTTCAAAAAAACACTATGAACCCTCACACCACCCCTTACTTTTTCTCATAAATACTGTAGTTGAAAAGGCTTTGCTGTTAAAAAGTCTGGTGTGGACTTTCCATTAATGGATGGCAAAGGAAATGCAAAGTAGTGAATCATGAGTGAGTCTCTGTGGTGCTTTCGGTTTGCGCGTTCGGCTGTTACCCGAAAGGTTCGTGATTCAAACCCACCCAGGGAAGTCTATTTATTTTGATGCCATAGCTTTTAACTTGCTATAACAAACTGCAGGGCATAGTCCTAACCTTTCAAAAAAAATTCCATCACTGGATGGCAAAGGAGAAGCAAATTAGGCAACCAGGCGTGTGTCTCTGTGGCGCAATCGGTTAGCGAGTTCGGCTGTTAACTGAAAGGTTGGTGGTTCAAGCCCACCCAGGGACGTCTATTTATTTTGATGCCATAGCTTCTAACATGCTACAACAAACTGAAGAGCATAGTCCTAACTTTTCAAAAAAACACTATGAACCCTCACACCGCCCCTAACTTTTTCTCATAAATACTGTAGTTGAAAAGGCTTTGCTGTTAAAAAGTCTGGTGTGGACTTTCCATTACTGAATGGCAAAGGAAAAGTAAAGTAGATAATCAAGCGTACGTCTCTGTGGCGCAATCGGTTAGCGCGTTCGGCTGTTAACCGAAAGGTTGGGGGTTCAAGCCCACCCAGGGACGTCTATTTTTTTTGATGCCATAGTTTCTAACATGCTACAACAAACTGCAGGGCATAGTCCTAACCTTTCAAGAAAACACTATGAACCCTTACACCGCCCCTTACTTTTTCTCATAAATACTGTAGTTGAAAAGGCTTTGCTGTTAAAAAGTCTGGTGTGGACTTTCCATTACTGAATGGCAAAGGAAAAGCAAAGTAGATAATCAAGCATATGTCTCTGTGGCGCAATCGGTTAGCGCGTTCGGCTGTTAACCGAAAGGTTAGTGGTTCAAGCCAACCCAGGGACGTCTTTTTATTTTGATGCCATAGCTTTTAACTTGCTATAACAAACTGCAGGGCTTAGGCCTAACCTTTCAAAAAACTTTCCATAAATGGATGGCAAAGGAGAAGCAAATTAGGTAACCATGTGTTTCTCTGTGGCGCAATCGCTTATCGCGTTCGGCTGTTAACCGAAAGGTTGGTGGTTCAAGCCCACCCAGGGACATCTATTTTTTTTGATGCCATAGTTTCTAACATGCTACAACAAACTGAAGAGCATAGTCCTAACCTTTCAAAAAAACACTATGAACCCTCACACCGCCCCTTACTTTTTCTCATAAATACTGTAGTTGAAAAAGCTTTGCTGTTAAAAAGTCTGGTGTGGACTTTACTTTACTGCATGGCAAAGGAAAAGCAAAGTAGGGAATCAAGCGTACGTCTCTGTGGCGCAATCGGTTAGCGCGTTCGGCTGTTAACCGAAAGGTTGGTGGTTCAAGCCCACCCAGGGACGTCTATTTTTTTTGATGCCATAGTTTCTAACATGCTACAACAAACTGCAGGGCATAGTCCTAACCTTTCAAGAAAACACTATGAACCCTTACACCGCCCCTTACTTTTTCTCATAAATACTGTAGTTGAAAAGGCTTTGCTGTTAAAAAGTCTGGTGTGGACTTTCCATTACTGAATGGCAAAGGAAAAGCAAAGTAGATAATCAAGCATATGTCTCTGTGGCGCAATCGGTTAGCGCGTTCGGCTGTTAACCGAAAGGTTAGTGGTTCAAGCCCACCCAGGGACGTCTTTTTATTTTGATGCCATAGCTTTTAACTTGCTATAACAAACTGCAGGGCTTAGGCCTAACCTTTCAAAAAACTTTCCATAAATGGATGGCAAAGGAGAAGCAAATTAGGTAACCATGTGTTTCTCTGTGGCGCAATCGCTTATCACGTTCGGCTGTTAACCGAAAGGTTGGTGGTTCAAGCCCACCCAGGGACATCTATTTTTTTTGATGCCATAGTTTCTAACATGCTACAACAAACTGAAGAGCATAGTCCTAACCTTTCAAAAAAACACTATGAACCCTCACACCGCCCCTTACTTTTTCTCATAAATACTGTAGTTGAAAAAGCTTTGCTGTTAAAAAGTCTGGTGTGGACTTTACTTTACTGCATGGCAAAGGAAAAGCAAAGTAGGGAATCATGAGTGAGTCTCTGTGGCGCAATCGGTTAGCGCGTTCAGCTGTTAACTGAAAAGTTGATGGTTCAAGCCCACCCAGGGACGTCTATTTATTTTGATGCCATAGCTTTTAACATGCTACAACAAACTGAAGAGCATAGTCCTAAACTTTCAAAAAAACACTATGAACCCTCACACCACCCCTTACTTTTTCTCATAAATACGGTAGTTGAAAAGGCTTTGCTGTTAAAAAGTCTGGTGTGGACTTTCCATTACTGGATGGCAAAGGAAATGCAAAGTAGTGAATCATGAGTGAGTCTCTGTGGTGCTTTCGGTTAACGCGTTCGGCTGTTACCCGAAAGGTTCGTGATTCAAACCCACCCAGGGAAGTCTATTTATTTTGATGCCATAGCTTTTAACTTGCTATAACAAACTGCAGGGCATAGTCCTAACCTTTCAAAAAACTTTCCATCACTGGATGGCAAAGGAGAAGCAAATAAAGTTACCCAGGTGTGTGTCTCTGTGGCGCAATCGGTTAGCGCGTTCGGCTGTTAACCGAAAGGTTGGTGTTTCAAGCCCACCCAGGGACGTCTATTTATTTTGATGCCATAGCTTCTAACATGCTACAACAAACTGAAGAGCATAGTCCTAACCTTTCAAAAAAACACTATGAACCCTCACACCGCCCCTTACTTTTTCTCATAAATACTGTAGTTGAAAAGGCTTTGCTGTTAAAAAGTCTGGTGTGGACTCTCCATTACTGAACGGCAAAGGAAAAGCAAAGTAGATAATCAAGCGTTTGTCTCTGTGGCGCAATCGGTTAGCGCGTTCGGCTCTTAACCGAAATGTTGGTGGTTCAAGCCCACCCAGGGACGTCTTTTTATTTTGATGCCATAGCTTTTAACTTGCTATAACAAACTGCAGGGCATAGGCCTAACCTTTCAAAAAACTTTCCATAACTGGATGGCAAAGGAGAAGCAAATTAGGTAACCATGTGTTTCTCTGTGGCGCAATCGGTTTGCGCGTTTGGCTGTTAACCGAAAGGTTGGTGGTTCAAGCCCACCCAGGGACGTCTATTTATTTTGATGCCATAGCTTCTAACATGCTACAACAAACTGAAGAGCATAGTCCTAACCTTTTAAAAAAACACTATGAACCCTCTCACCGCCCCTTACTTTTTCTCATAAATACTGTAGTTGAAAAGGCTTTGCTGTTAAAAAGTCTGGTGTGGACTTTCCATAACTGAATGGCAAAGGAAAAGCAAAGTAGATAATCAAGCATATGTCTCTGTGGCGCAATCGGTTAGCGCGTTCGGCTGTTAACCGAAAGGTTGGTGGTTCAAGCCCACCCAGGGACGTCTTTTTATTTTGATGCCATAGCTTTTAACTTGCTATAACAAACTGCAGGGCATAGGCCTAACCTTTCAAAAAACTTTCCATAAATGGATGGCAAAGGAGAAGCAAATTAGGTAACCATGTGTTTCTCTGTGGCGCAATCGGTTAGCTCGTTCAGCTGTTAACCGAAAGGTTGGTGGTTCAAGCCCACCCAGGGACGTCTATTTTTTTTGATGCCATAGTTTCTAACATGCTACAACAAACTGAAGAGCATAGTCCTAACCTTTCAAAAAAACACTATGAACCCTTACACCGCCCCTTACTTTTTATCATAAATACTGTAGTTGAAAAGGCTTTGCTGTTAAAAAGTCTGATGTGGACTTTACTTTACTGGATGGCAAAGGAAAAGCAAAGTAGGGAATTATGAGTGAGTCTCTGTGGCGCAATAGGTTAGCGCGTTCGGCTGTTAACTGAAAAGTTGGTGGTTCAAGACCACCCAGGGACGTCTCTTTATTTTGATGCCATAGCTTTTAACATGCTACAACAAACTGAAGAGCATAGTCCTAAACTTTCAAAAAAACACTATGAACCCTCACATCACCCCTTACTTTTTCTCATAAATACGGTAGTTGAAAAGGCTTTGCTGTTAAAAAGTCTGGTGTGGACTTTCCATTACTAGATGGCAAAGGAAATGCAAAGTAGTGAATCATGAGTGAGTCTCTGTGGTGCTTTCGGTTAGCGCGTTCGGCTGTTACCCGAAAGGTTCGTGATTCAAACCCACCCACGGAAGTCTATTTATTTTGATGCCATAGCTTTTAACTTGCTATAACAAACTGCAGGGCATAGTCCTAACCTTTCAAAAAACTTTCCATCACTGGATGGCAAAGGAGAAGCAAATTAGTTACCCAGGTGTGTGTCTCTGTGGCGCAATCGGTTGGCACGTTTGGCTGTTAACCGAAAGGTTGGTGGTTCAAGCCCACCCAGGGACGTCAATTTATTTTGATGCCATAGCTTCTAACATGCTACAACAAACTGAAGAGCATAGTCCTAACCTTTCAAAAAAACACTATGAACCCTCACACCGCCATTTACTTTTTCTCATAAATACTGTAGATGAAAAGGCTTTGCTGTTAAAAAGTCGGGTGTTAACTTTCCATTACTGGATGGCAAAGGAAAAGCAAAGTAGGGAATCATGAGTGAGTCTCTGTGGCGCAATTGGTTAGCGCGTTCGGCTGTTAACCGAAAGGTTGGTGGTTCAAGCCCACCCAAGGACGTCTATTTATTTTGATGCCATAGCTTTTAACATGCTACAACAAACTGAAGAGCATAGTCCTAAACTTTCAAAAAAACACTATGAACCCTCACACCACCCCTTACTTTTTCTCATAAATACTGTAGTTGAAAAGGCTTTGCTGTTAAAAAGTCTGGTGTGGACTTTCCATTACTGGATGGCAAAGGAAAAGCAAAGTAGGGAATCATGAGTGAGTCTCTGTGGTGCAATCGGTTAGCGCGTTCGGTTGTTACCCGAAAGGTTGGTTATTCAAGCCCACCCAGGGAAGTCTATTTATTTTGATGCCATAGCTTTTAACGTGCTATAACAAACTGCAGGGCATAGTCCTAACCTTTCAAAAAACTTTCCATCACTGGATGGCAAAGGAGAAGCAAATTAGGTAACCAGGTGTGTGTCTCTATGGCGCAATCGGTTAGCGCGTTCGGCTGTTAACTGAAAGGCTGGTGGTTCAAGCCCACCCAGGGACGTCTATTTTTTTTGATACCCTAGCTTCTAACATGCTACAACAAACTGAAGAGCATAGTCCTAACCTTTTAAAAAAACACTATGAACCCTCACACTGCCCCTTACTTTTTCTCATAAATACTGTAGCTGAAAAGGCTTTGCTGTTAAAATGTCTGGTGTGGACTTTCTATTACTGAATGGCAAAGGAAAAGCAAAGTAGATAAGCAAGAGTATGTCTCTGTGGCGCAATCGGTTAGCGCGTTCGGCTGTTAACCGAAAGGTTGGTGTTTCAAGCCCACCCAGGGACGTCTATTTATTTTGATGCCATAGCTTTTAACTTGCTATAACAAACTGCAGGGCATAGTCCTAACCTTTCAAAAAACTTTCCATCACTGGATGGCAAAGGAGAAGCAAATTAGTTAACCAGGTGTGTGTCTCTGTGGCGCTATCGGTTAGCGCGTTCGGCTGTTAACCGAAAGGTTGGTGGTTCAAGCCCACCCAGGGACGTCTATTTTTTTTGATGTCATAGCTTCTAACATGCTACAACAAACTGAAGAGCATAGTCCTAACCTTTCAAAAAAACACTTTGAACCCTCACACCGCCCCTTACTTTTTCTCATAAATACTGTAGTTGAAAAGGCTTTGCTGTTAAAAAGTCTGGTGTGGACTTTCAATTACTGGATGTTAAAGGAAAAGCAAAGTAAGGAATCATGAGTGAGTCTCTGTGGCGCAATCGGTTAGCGCGTTCGGCTGTTACCCGAACGGTTATTGATTCAAGCCCACCCAGGGAAGTCTATTTATTTTGATGCCATAGCTTTTAACTTGCTATAACAAACTGCAGGGCATAGTCCTAACCTTTCAAAAAACTTTCCATCATTGGATGGCAAAGGAGAAGCAAATTAGTTAACCAGGTGTGTGTCTCTGTGGCGCAATCGGTTAGCGCGTTCGGCTGTTAACCGAAAGGTTGGTGGTTCAAGTCCAACCAGGGATGTATTTTTATTTTGATGCCATAGCTTTTAACTTGCTATAACTGCAGGGCATAGTCCTAACCTTTCAAAAAACTTTCCATAACTGGATGGCAAATACTGTTAAAAAGTCTGGTGTGGACTTTCCATTACTGGATGGCAAAGGAAAAGCAACGTAGGGAATCATGAGTGAGTCTCTATGGCGAAATCGGTTAGCGCGTTCGGCTGTTAACCGAAAGTTGGGTGGTTCAAGCACACCCAGGGACGTCTATTTATTTTGATGCCATAGCTTCTAACATGCTACAACAAACTGAAGAGCATAGTTCTAACCTTTCAAAAAAACACTATGAACCCTCACACCGCCCCTTACTTTTTCTCATAAATAATGTAGTTGAAAAGGCTTTGCTGTTAAAAAGTCTGGTGTGGACTCTCCATTACTGAACGGCAAAGGAAAAGCAAAGTAGATAATCAAGAGTATGTCTCTGTGGCGCAATCGGTTAGCACGTTCAGCTGTTAACCGAAAGGTTGGTGGTTCAAGCCCACCCAGGGACATCTATTTATTTTGATGCCATAGCTTCTAACATGCTACAACAAAATGAAGAGCATAGTCCTAACCTTTCAAAAAAACACTATGAACCCTCACACCGCCCCTTACTTTTTCTCATAAATACTGTAGTTGAAAAGGCTTTGCTGTTAAAACGTCTGGTGTGGACTTTCCATTACTGAATGGCAAAGGAAAAGTAAAGTAGATAATCAAGCGTACGTCTCTGTGGCGCAATCGGTTAGCGCGTTCGGCTGTTAACCGAAAGGTTGGTGGTTCAAGCCCACCCAGGGACGTCTATTTTTTTTGATGCCATAGTTTCTAACATGCTACAACAAAGAAAAACTACTTTTTCTCATAAATAATGTAGTTGAAAAGGCTTTGCTGTTAAAAAGTCTGGTGTGGACTCTCCATTACTGAACGGCAAAGGAAAAGCAAAGTAGATAATCAAGAGTATGTCTCTGTGGCGCAATCGGTTAGCACGTTCAGCTGTTAACCGAAAGGTTGGTGGTTCAAGCCCACCCAGGGACATCTATTTATTTTGATGCCATAGCTTCTAACATGCTACAACAAAATGAAGAGCATAGTCCTAACCTTTCAAAAAAACACTATGAACCCTCACACCGCCCCTTACTTTTTCTCATAAATACTGTAGTTGAAAAGGCTTTGCTGTTAAAACGTCTGGTGTGGACTTTCCATTACTGAATGGCAAAGGAAAAGTAAAGTAGATAATCAAGCGTACGTCTCTGTGGCGCAATCGGTTAGCGCGTTCGGCTGTTAACCGAAAGGTTGGTGGTTCAAGCCCACCCAGGGACGTCTATTTTTTTTGATGCCATAGTTTCTAACATGCTACAACAAACTGCAGGGCATAGTCCTAACCTTTCAAGAAAACACTATGAACCCTTACACCGCCCCTTACTTTTTCTCATAAATACTGTAGTTGAAAAGGCTTTGCTGTTAAAAAGTCTGGTGTGGACTTTCCATTACTGAATGGCAAAGGAAAAGCAAAGTAGATAATCAAGCATATGTCTCTGTGGCGCAATCGGTTAGCGCGTTCGGCTGTTAACCGAAAGGTTAGTGGTTCAAGCCCACCCAGGGACGTCTTTTTATTTTGATG
Organism: Discoglossus pictus; assembly: GCA_027410445.1. Taxonomy (NCBI): domain Eukaryota; kingdom Metazoa; phylum Chordata; class Amphibia; order Anura; family Alytidae; genus Discoglossus; species Discoglossus pictus. The sequence continues at coordinate 29,755 of JAPZIH010000845.1, read as the reverse complement.
CCATAGCTTTTAACTTGCTATAACAAACTGCAGGGCTTAGGCCTAACCTTTCAAAAAACTTTCCATAAATGGATGGCAAAGGAGAAGCAAATTAGGTAACCATGTGTTTCTCTGTGGCGCAATCGCTTATCGCGTTCGGCTGTTAACCGAAAGGTTGGTGGTTCAAGCCCACCCAGGGACGTCTATTTTTTTTGATGCCATAGTTTCTAACATGCTACAACAAACTGAAGAGCATAGTCCTAACCTTTCAAAAAAACACTATGAACCCTCACACCGCCCCTTACTTTTTCTCATAAATACTGTAGTTGAAAAAGCTTTGCTGTTAAAAAGTCTGGTGTGGACTTTACTTTACTGCATGGCAAAGGAAAAGCAAAGTAGGGAATCAAGCGTACGTCTCTGTGGCGCAATCGGTTAGCGCGTTCGGCTGTTAACCGAAAGGTTGGTGGTTCAAGCCCACCCAGGGACGTCTATTTTTTTTGATGCCATAGTTTCTAACATGCTACAACAAACTGCAGGGCATAGTCCTAACCTTTCAAGAAAACACTATGAACCCTTACACCGCCCCTTACTTTTTCTCATAAATACTGTAGTTGAAAAGGCTTTGCTGTTAAAAAGTCTGGTGTGGACTTTCCATTACTGAATGGCAAAGGAAAAGCAAAGTAGATAATCAAGCATATGTCTCTGTGGCGCAATCGGTTAGCGCGTTCGGCTGTTAACCGAAAGGTTAGTGGTTCAAGCCCACCCAGGGACGTCTTTTTATTTTGATGCCATAGCTTTTAACTTGCTATAACAAACTGCAGGGCTTAGGCCTAACCTTTCAAAAAACTTTCCATAAATGGATGGCAAAGGAGAAGCAAATTAGGTAACCATATGTTTCTCTGTGGCGCAATCGCTTATCGCGTTCGGCTGTTAACCGAAAGGTTGGTGGTTCAAGCCCACCCAGGGACATCTATTTTTTTTGATGCCATAGTTTCTAACATGCTACAACAAACTGAAGAGCATAGTCCTAACCTTTCAAAAAAACACTATGAACCCTCACACCGCCCCTTACTTTTTCTCATAAATACTGTAGTTGAAAAGGCTTTGCTGTTTAAAAGTCTGGTGTGAACTTTCCATTTCTGAATGCCAAAGGAAAAGCAATCAGTTAGCGTGTTCGGCTGTTACCCGAAAGGTTGGTGATTCAAGCCCACACAGGGAAGTCTATTTATTTTGATGCCATAGCTTTTAACTTGCTATAACAAACTGCAGGGCATAGTCCTAACCTTTCAAAAAACTTTCCATCACTGGATGGCAAAGGAGAAGCAAATTAGGTAACCAGGTGTGTGTCTCTGTGGCGCAATCGGTTAGCGCGTTTGTCTGTTAACTGAAATGTTGGTGGTTCAAGCCCACCCAGGAACGTCTATTTTTTTGATACCCTAGCTTCTAACATGCTACAACAAACTGAAGAGCATAGTCCTAACCTTTCAAAAAAACACTATGAACCCTCACACCGCCCCTTACTTTTTCTCATAAATACTGTAGCTGAAATGGCTTTGCTGTTAAAAAGTCTGGTGTGGACTCTCCATTACTGAACGGCAAAGGAAAAGCAAAGTAGATAATCAAGAGTATGTCTCTGTGGCGCAATCGGTTAGCGCGTTTGGCTGTTAACCGAAAGGTTGGTGGTTCAAGCCCACCCAGGGACGTCTTTTTATTTTGATGCCATAGCTTTTAACTTGCTATAACAAACTGCAGGGCATAGGCCTAACCTTTCAAAAAACTTTCCATAACTGGATGGCAAAGGAGAAGCAAATTAGGTAACCATGTGTTTCTCTGTGGCGCAATCGGTTAGCGCGTTCGGCTGTTAACCGCAAAGGTTGGTGGTTCAAGCCCACCCAGGGACATCTATTTCTTTTGATGCCATAGCTTCTAACATGCTACAACAAACTGAAGAGCATAGTCCTAACCTTTCAAAAAAACACTATGAACCCTTACACCGCCCTTTACGTTTTCTCATAAATACTGTAGTTGAAAAGGCTTTGCTGTTAAAAAGTCTGGTGTGGACTCTCCATTTCTGAACGGCAAAGGAAAAGCAAAGTAGATAATCAAGAGTATGTCTCTGTTGCGCAATCGGTTAGTGCTTTCGGCTGTTAACCGAAAGGTTGGTGGATCAAGCCCACCCAGGGACGTCTATTTATTTTGATGCCATAGCTTTTAACATGCTACAACAAACTGAAGAGCATAGTCCTAACCTTTCAAAAAAACACTATGAACCCTCACACCGCCCCTTACTTTTTCTCATAAATACTGTAGTTGAAAAGGCTTTGCTGTTAAAAAGTCTGGTGTGGACTTTCCATTACTGGATGGCAAAGGAAAAGCAAAGTAGAGAATCATGAGTGAGTCTCTGTGGCGCAATCGGTTAGCACGTTCGGCTGTTAACCGAAAGGTTGGTGGTTCAAGCCCACCCAGGGACGTCTATTTATTTTGATGCCATAGCTTTTAACATGCTACAACAAACTGAAGAGCATAGTCCTAAACTTTCAAAAAAACACTATGAACCCTCACACCACCCCTTACTTTTTCTCATAAATACTGTAGTTGAAAAGGCTTTGCTGTTAAAAAGTCTGGTGTGGACTTTCCATTACTGGATGGCAAAGGAAAAGCAAAGAAGGGAATCATGAGTGAGTCTCTATGGTGCAATCGGTTAGCGCATTCGGCTGTTAACCGAAAGGTGGGTGGTTCAAGCCCACCCAGGGATGTCTATTTATTTTGATGCCATAGCTTCTAACAAACTGAAGAGCATAGTCCTAACCTTTCAAAAAAACACTATGAACCCTCACACCGCCCCTTACTTTTTCTCATAAATACTGTAGTTGAAAAGGCTTTGCTGTTTAAAAGTCTGGTGTGAACTTTCCATTTCTGAATGCCAAAGGAAAAGCAATCAGTTAGCGTGTTCGGCTGTTACCCGAAAGGTTGGTGATTCAAGCCCACACAGGGAAGTCTATTTATTTTGATGCCATAGCTTTTAACTTGCTATAACAAACTGCAGGGCATAGTCCTAACCTTTCAAAAAACTTTCCATCACTGGATGGCAAAGGAGAAGCAAATTAGGTAACCAGGTGTGTGTCTCTGTGGCGCAATCGGTTAGCGCGTTTGTCTGTTAACTGAAATGTTGGTGGTTCAAGCCCACCCAGGAACGTCTATTTTTTTGATACCCTAGCTTCTAACATGCTACAACAAACTGAAGAGCATAGTCCTAACCTTTCAAAAAAACACTATGAACCCTCACACCGCCCCTTACTTTTTCTCATAAATACTGTAGCTGAAAAGGCTTTGCTGTTAAAAAGTCTGGTGTGGACTCTCCATTACTGAACGGCAAAGGAAAAGCAAAGTAGATAATCAAGAGTATGTCTCTGTGGCGCAATCGGTTAGCGCGTTTGGCTGTTAACCGAAAGGTTGGTGGTTCAAGCCCACCCAGGGACGTCTATTTATTTTGATGCCATAGCTTTTAACTTGCTATAACAAACTGCAGGGCATAGTCCTAACCTTTCAAAAAACTTTCCATAACTGGATGGCAAAGGAGAAGCAAATTAGGTAACCATGTGTTTCTCTGTGGCGCAATCGGTTAGCGCGTTCGGCTGTTAACCGCAAAGGTTGGTGGTTCAAGCCCACCCAGGGACATCTATTTCTTTTGATGCCATAGCTTCTAACATGCTACAACAAACTGAAGAGCATAGTCCTAACCTTTCAAAAAAACACTATGAACCCTTACACCGCCCTTTACGTTTTCTCATAAATACTGTAGTTGAAAAGGCTTTGCTGTTAAAAAGTCTGGTGTGGACTCTCCATTTCTGAACGGCAAAGGAAAAGCAAAGTAGATAATCAAGAGTATGTCTCTGTTGCGCAATCGGTTAGTGCTTTCGGCTGTTAACCGAAAGGTTGGTGGATCAAGCCCACCCAGGGACGTCTATTTATTTTGATGCCATAGCTTTTAACATGCTACAACAAACTGAAGAGCATAGTCCTAACCTTTCAAAAAAACACTATGAACCCTCACACCGCCCCTTACTTTTTCTCATAAATACTGTAGTTGAAAAGGCTTTGCTGTTAAAAAGTCTGGTGTGGACTTTCCATTACTGGATGGCAAAGGAAAAGCAAAGTAGAGAATCATGAGTGAGTCTCTGTGGCGCAATCGGTTAGCACGTTCGGCTGTTAACCGAAAGGTTGGTGGTTCAAGCCCACCCAGGGACGTCTATATATTTTGATGCCATAGCTTTTAACATGCTACAACAAACTGAAGAGCATAGTCCTAAACTTTCAAAAAAACACTATGAACCCTCACACCACCCCTTACTTTTTCTCATAAATACTGTAGTTGAAAAGGCTTTGCTGTTAAAAAGTCTGGTGTGGACTTTCCATTACTGGATGGCAAAGGAAAAGCAAAGAAGGGAATCATGAGTGAGTCTCTATGGTGCAATCGGTTAGCGCATTCGGCTGTTAACCGAAAGGTGGGTGGTTCAAGCCCACCCAGGGATGTCTATTTATTTTGATGCAATAGCTTCTAACATGCTACAAAAAACTGAAGAGCATAGTCCTAACCTTTCAAAAAAACACTATGAACCCTCACACCGCCCCTTACTTTTTCTCATAAATAATGTAGTTGAAAAGGCTTTGCTGTTAAAAATTCTGATGTGGACTCTCCATTACTGAATGGCAAAGGAAAAGCAAAGTAGGTAATCAAGAGTATGTCTCTGTGGCGCAATTGGTTAGCGCGTTCGGCTGTTAACCGAAAGGTTGGTGGTTCAAGCCCACCCAGGGACGTCTATTTATTTTGATGCCATAGCTTTTAACTTGCTATAACAAACTGCAGGGCATAGTCCTAACCTTTCAAAAAACTTTCCATCACTGGATGGCAAAGGAGAAGCAAATTAGTTAACCAGGTGTGTGTCTCTGTGGCGCAATCGGTTAGCGCGTTCGGCTGTTACCCGAAAGGTTGGTGGTTCAAGCGCACCCAGGGAAGTCTGTTTATTTTGATGCCATAGCTTTTAACTTGCTATAACAAACTGCAGGGCATAGTTCGATTCTTTCAAAAAACTTTCCATCACTGGATGGCAAAGGAGAAGCAAATTAGGTAACCAGGCGTGTGTCTCTGTGGCGCAATCGGTTACCGCGTTCGGCTGTTAACCGAAAGGTTGGTGGTTCAAGCCCACCCAGGGACGTCTATTTATTTTGATGCCATAGCTTCTAACATGCTACAACAAACTGAAGAGCATAGTCCTAACCTTTCAAAAAAACACTATGAACCCTTACACCGCCCTTTACGTTTTCTCATAAATACTGTAGTTGAAAAGGCTTTGCTGTTAAAAAGTCTGGTGTGGACTCTCCATTTCTGAACGGCAAAGGAAAAGCAAAGTAGATAATCAAGAGTATGTCTCTGTTGCGCAATCGGTTAGTGCTTTCGGCTGTTAACCGAAAGGTTGGTGGATCAAGCCCACCCAGGGACGTCTATTTATTTTGATGCCATAGCTTTTAACATGCTACAACAAACTGAAGAGCATAGTCCTAACCTTTCAAAAAAACACTATGAACCCTCACACCGCCCCTTACTTTTTCTCATAAATACTGTAGTTGAAAAGGCTTTGCTGTTAAAAAGTCTGGTGTGGACTTTCCATTACTGGATGGCAAAGGAAAAGCAAAGAAGGGAATCATGAGTGAGTCTCTGTGGTGCAATCGGTTAGCGCATTCGGCTGTTAACCGAAAGGTGGGTGGTTCAAGCCCACCCAGGGATGTCTATTTATTTTGATGCAATAGCTTCTAACATGCTACAAAAAACTGAAGAGCATAGTCCTAACCTTTCAAAAAAACACTATGAACCCTCACACCGCCCCTTACTTTTTCTCATAAATAATGTAGTTGAAAAGGCTTTGCTGTTAAAAATTCTGATGTGGACTCTCCATTACTGAATGGCAAAGGAAAAGCAAAGTAGGTAATCAAGAGTATGTCTCTGTGGCGCAATTGGTTAGCGCGTTCGGCTGTTAACCGAAAGGTTGGTGGTTCAAGCCCACCCAGGGACGTCTATTTATTTTGATGCCATAGCTTTTAACTTGCTATAACAAACTGCAGGGCATAGTCCTAACCTTTCAAAAAACTTTCCATCACTGGATGGCAAAGGAGAAGCAAATTAGTTAACCAGGTGTGTGTCTCTGTGGCGCAATCGGTTAGCGCGTTCGGCTGTTACCCGAAAGGTTGGTGGTTCAAGCGCACCCAGGGAAGTCTGTTTATTTTGATGCCATAGCTTTTAACTTGCTATAACAAACTGCAGGGCATAGTTCGATTCTTTCAAAAAACTTTCCATCACTGGATGGCAAAGGAGAAGCAAATTAGGTAACCAGGCGTGTGTCTCTGTGGCGCAATCGGTTACCGCGTTCGGCTGTTAACCGAAAGGTTGGTGGTTCAAGCCCACCCAGGGACGTCTATTTATTTTGATGCCATAGCTTTTAACATGCTACAACAAACTGAAGAGCATAGTCCTAACCTTTCAAAAAAACGCTATGAACCCTCACACCGCCCCTTACTTTTTCTCATAATGTAGTTTAAAAGGCTTTGCTGTTAAAAAGTCTGGTGTGGACTCTCCATTACTGAACTGCAAAGGAAAAGCAAAGTAGATAATCAAGAGTATGTCTCTGTGGCGCAATCGGTTAGCACGTTCGGTTGTTAAACCGAAAGGTTGGTGGTTCAAGCCCACCCAGGGACGTCTATTTATTTTGATGCCATAGCTTTTAACATGCTACAACAAACTGAAGAGCATAGTCCTAACCTTTCAAAAAAACACTATGAACCCAAACACCGCCCCTTACTTTTTCTCATAAATACTGTAGCTGAAAAGGCTTTGCTGTTAAAAAGTATGGTGTGGACTTTCCATTACTGGATGGCAAAGGAAAAGCAAAGTAGGGAATCATGAGTGAGTCTCTGTGGCACAATCGGTTAGCGCGTTCGGCTGTTAACCGAAAGGTTGGTGGTTCAAGCCCACCCAGGGACGTCTATTCATTCTGATGCCATAGCTTCTAACAAACTGAAGAGCATAGTCCTAAACTTTCAAAAAAACACTATGAACCCTCACACCACCCCTTACTTTTTCTCTTAAATACTGTAGTTGAAAAGGTTTTGATGTTAAAAAGTCTGGTGTGGACTTTCCATTACTGGATGGCAAAGGAAAAGCAAAGTAGGGAGTCATGAGTGAGTCTCTGTTGCGCAATCGGTTAGCGCGTTCAGCTGTTAACCGAAAAGTTGGTGGTTCAAGCCCACCCAGGGACGTCTATTTATTTTGATGCCATAGCTTTTAACATGCTACAACAAACTGAAGAGCATAGTCCTAAACTTTCAAAAAAACTCTATGAACCCTCACACTGCCCCTTACTTTTTCTCATAAATACTGTAGTTGAAAAGGTTTTGCTGTTAAAAAGTCTGGTGTGGACTTTCCATTACTGGATGGCAAAGGACAAGCAAAGTAGGGAATCATGAGTGAGTCTCTGTTGCGCAATCGGTTAGCGCGTTCGGCTGTTAACCGAAAAGTTGGTGGTTCAAGCCCACCCAGGGACGTCTATTTATTTTGATGCCATAGCTTTTAACATGCTACAACAAACTGAAGAGCATAGTCCTAAATTTTAAAAAAAACTCTATGAACCCCCACACCACCCCTTACTTTTTCTCATAAATACTGTAGTTGAAAAGGCTTTGCTGTTAAAAAGTCTGGTGTGGACTTTCCATTAATGGATGGCAAAGGAAATGCAAAGTAGTGAATCCTGAATGAGTCTCTGTGGTGCTTTCGGTTAGCGCGTTCGGCTGTTACCCGAAAGGTTCGTGCTTCAAACCCACCCAGGGAAGTCTATTTATTTTGATGCCATAGCTTTTAACTTGCTATAACAAACTGCAGGGCATAGTCCTAACCTTTCAAAAAACTTTCCATCACTGGATGGCAAAGGAGAAGCAAATTAGTTAACCAGGTATGTGTCTCTGTGGCGCAATCGGTTAGCGCGTTCGGCTGTTAACCGAAAGGTTGGTGGTTCAAGCCCACCCAGGGACGTCTATTTATTTTAATGCCATAGCTTCTAACATGCTACAACAAACTGAAGAGCATAGTCCTAACCTTTCAAAAAAACACTATGAACCCTCACACCGCCCCTTACTTTTTCTCATAAATACTGTAGTTGAAAAGGTTTTGCTGTTAAAAAGTCTGGTGTGGACTTTCCATTACTGGATGGCAAAGGAAATGCAAAGTAGTGAATCCTGAGTGAGTCTCTGTGGTGCTTTCGGTTAGCGCGTTCGGCTGTTACCCGAAAGGTTCGTGATTCAAACCCACCCAGGGAAGTCTATTTATTTTGATGACATAGCTTTTAACTTGCTATAACAAACTGAAGAGCATAGTCCTAACCTTTCAAAAAAACGCTATGAACCCTCACACCGCCCCTTACTTTTTCTCATAAATAATGTAGTTGAAAAGGCTTTGCTGTTAAAAAGTCTGGTGTGGACTCTCCATTACTGAACTGCAAAGGAAAAGCAAAGTAGATAATCAAAAGTGTGTCTCTGTGGCGCAATCGGTTAGCACGTACGGCTGTTAAACCGAAAGGTTGGTGGTTCAAGCCCACCCAGGGACGTCTATTTATTTTGATGCCATAGCTTTTAACATGCTACAACAAACTGAAGAGCATAGTCCTAACCTTTAAAAAAAACACTATGAACCCTCACACCGCCCCTTACCTTTTCTCATAAATACTGTAGCTGAAAAGGCTTTGCTGTTAAAAAGTATGGTGTGGACTTTCCATTACTGGATGGCAAAGGAAAAGCAAAGTAGGGAATCATAAGTGAGTCTCTGTGGCGCAATCGGTTAGCGCGTTCGGCTGTTAACCGAAAGGTTGGTGGTTCAATCCCACCCAGGGACGTCTATTTATTTTGATGCCATAGCTTCTAACAAACTGAAGAGCATAGTCCTAAACTTTCAAAAAAACACTATGAACCCTCACACCGCCCCTTACTTTTTCTCATAAATACTGTAGTTGAAAAGGTTTTGCTGTTAAAAAGTCTGGTGTGGACTTTCCATTACTGGATGGCAAAGGAAAAGCAAAGTAGGGAATCATGAGTGAGTCTCTGTTGCGCAATCGGTTAGCGCGTTCGGCTGTTAACCGAAAAGTTGGTGGTTCAAGCCCACCCAGGGACGTCTATTTATTTTGATGCCATAGCTTTTAACATGCTACAACAAACTGAAGATCATAGTCCTAACCTTTCAAAAAAACACTATGAACCCTCACACCGCCCCTTACTTTTTCTCATAAATACTGTAGCTGAAAAGGCTTTGCTGTTAAAAAGTATGGTGTGGACTTTCCATTACTGGATGGCAAAGGAAAAGCAAAGGAGAATCATGAGTGAGTCTCTCTGGCGCAATCGGTTAGCGCGTTCGGCTGTTAACCGAAAGGTTGGTGGTTAAAGCCCACCCAGGGACGTCTATTTATTTTGATGCCATAGCTTCTAACAAACTGAAGAGCATAGTCCTAACCTTTCAAAAAAACATTATGAACCCTCACACCGCCCCTTACTTTTTCTCATAAATACTGTAGTTGAAAAGGTTTTGCTGTTAAAAAGTCTGGTGTGGACTTTCCATTACTGGATGGCAAAGGAAAAGCAAAGGAGAATCATGAGTGAGTCTCTGTGGCGCAACCGGTTAGCGCGATCGGCTGTTAATTGAAAGGTTGGTGGTTCAAGCCCACCCAGGGACGTCTATTTATTTTAATGCCATAGCTTCTAACATGCTACAACAAACTGAAGAGCATAGTCCTAACCTTTCAAAAAAACATTATGAACCCTCACACCGCCCCTTACTTTTTCTCATAAATACTGTAGTTGAAAAGGTTTTGCTGTTAAAAAGTCTGGTGTGGACTTTCCATTACTGGATGGCAAAGGAAAAGTAAAGTAGGGAATCATGAGTGAGTCTCTGTGGTGCATTCGGTTAGCGTTTTCGGCTGTTACCCAAACGGTTGGTGATTCAAGCCCACCCAGGGACGTCTATTTATTTTGATGCCATAGCTTTTAACATGCTACAACAAACTGAAGAGCAGAGTCCTAACCTTTCAAAAAAACGCTATGAACCCTCACACCGCCTCTTACTTTTTCTCATAAATAATGTAGTTGAAAAGGCTTTGCTGTTAAAAAGTCTGGTGTGGACTCTCCATTACTGAACTGCAAAGGAAAAGCAAAGTAGATAGTCAAGAGTATGTCTCTGTGGCGCAATCGGTTCGCACGTTCGGCTGTTAAACAAAAAGGTTGGTGGTTCAAGCCCACCCAGGGACGTCTATTTATTTTGATGCCATAGCTTTTAACATGCTACAACAAACTGTAGAGCATAGTCCTAACCTTTCAAAAAAACACTATGAACCCTCACACCGCCCCTTACTTTTTCTCATAAATACTGTAGCTGAAAAGGCTTTGCTGTTAAAAAGTATGGTGTGGACTTTCCATTACTGGATGGCAAAGGAAAAGCAAAGGAGAATCATGAGTGAGTCTCTGTGGCGCAACCGGTTAGCACGTTCGGCTGTTAACCGAAAGGTTGGTGGTTCAAGCCCACCCAGGGACGTCTATTTATTTTGATGCCATAGCTTCTAACAAACTGAAGAGCATAGTCCTAAACTTTCAAAAAAACACTATGAACCCTCACACCGCCCCTTACTTTTTCTCATAAATACTGTAGTTGAAAAGGTTTTGCTGTTAAAAAGTCTGGTGTGGACTTTCCGTTACTGGATGGCAAAGGAAAAGCAAAGTAGGGAATCATGAGTGAGTCTCTGTTGCGCAATTGGTTAGCGCGTTCGGCTGTTAACCGAAAAGTTGGTGGTTCAAGCCCACCCAGGGACGTCTATTTATTTTGATGCCATAGCTTTTAACATGCTAGAACAAACTGAAGAGCATAGTCCTAAACTTTCAAAAAAACTCTATGAACCCTCACACCACCCCTTACTTTTTCTCATAAATACTGTAGTTGAAAAGGCTTTGCTGTTAAAAAGTCTGGTGTGGACTTTCCATTAATGGATGGCAAAGGAAATGCAAAGTAGTGAATCCTGAGTGAGTCTCTGTGGTGCTTTCGGTTAGCGCGTTCGGCTGTTACCCGAAAGGTTCGTGATTCAAACCCACCCAGGGAAGTCTATTTATTTTGATGCCATAGCTTTTAACTTGCTATAACAAACTGCAGGGCATAGTCCTAACCTTTCAAAAAACTTTCCATCACTGGATGGCAAAGGAGAAGCAAATTAGTTAACCAGGTGTGTGTCTCTGTGGCGCAATCGGTTAGCGCGTTCGGCTGTTAACCGTAAGGTTGGTGGTTCAAGCCCACCCAGGGACGTCTATTTATTTTAATGCCATAGTTTCTAACATGCTACAACAAACTGAAGAGCATAGTCCTAACCTTTCAAAAAAACACTATGAACCCTCACACCGCCCCTTATTTTTTCTCATAAATACTGTAGTTGAAAAGGTTTTGCTGTTAAAAAGTCTGGTGTGGACTTTCCATTACTGGATGGCAAAGGAAAAGCAAAGTAGGGAATCCTGAGTGAGTCTCTGTGGTGCATTCGGTTAGCGCGTTCGGCTGTTACCCAAACGGTTGGTGATTCAAGCCCACCCAGGGACGTCTATTTATTTTGATGCCATAGCTTTTAACATGCTACAACAAACTGAAGAGCATAGTCCTAACCTTTCAAAAAACTTTCCATCACTGGATGGCAAAGGAGAAGCAAATTAGTTAACCAGGTGTGAGTCTCTGTGGTGCATTCGGTTAGCGCGTTCGGCTGTTACCCAAACGGTTGGTGATTCAAGCCCACCCAGGGACGTCTATTTATTTTGATGCCATAGCTTTTAACATGCTACAACAAACTGAAGAGCATAGTCCTAACCTTTCAAAAAAACGCTATGAACCCTCACACCGCCCCTTACTTTTTCTCATAAATAATGTAGTTGAAAAGGCTTTGCTGTTAAAAAGTCTGGTGTGGACTCTCCATTACTGAACTGCAAAGGAAAAGCAAAGTAGATAATCAAGAGTATGTCTCTGTGGCGCAATCGGTTAGCACGTTCGGCTGTTAAACCGAAAGGTTGGTGTTTCAAGCCCACCCAGGGACGTCTATTTATTTTAATGCCATAGCTTCTAACATGCTACAACAAACTGAAGAGCATAGTCCTAACCTTTCAAAAAAACACTATGAACCCTCACACCGCCCCTTACTTTTTCTCATAAATACTGTAGTTGAAAAGGTTTTGCTGTTAAAAAGTCTGGTGTGGACTTTCCATTACTGGATGGCAAAGGAAAAGCAAAGTAGGGAATCATGAGTGAGTCTCTGTGGTGCATTCGGTTAGCGCGTTCGGCTGTTACCCAAACGGTTGGTGATTCAAGCCCACCCAGGGACGTCTATTTATTTTGATGCCATAGCTTTTAACATGCTACAACAAACTGTAGAGCATAGTCCTAACCTTTCAAAAAAACGCTATGAACCCTCACACCGCCCCTTACTTTTTCTCATAAATAATGTAGTTGAAAAGGCTTTGCTGTTAAAAAGTCTGGTGTGGACTCTCCATTACTGAACTGCAAAGGAAAAGCAAAGTAGATAATCAAGAGTATGTCTCTGTGGCGCAATCGGTTAGCACGTTCGGCTGTTAAACCGAAAGGTTGGTGGTTCAAGCCCACCCAGGGACGTCTATTTATTTTGATGCCATAGCTTTTAACATGCTACAACAAACTGAAGAGCATAGTCCTAACCTTTCAAAAAAACACTATGAACCCTCACACTGCCCCTTACTTTTTCTCATAAATACTGTAGCTGAAAAGGCTTTGCTGTTAAAAAGTATGGTGTGGACTTTCCATTACTGGATGGCAAAGGAAAAGCAAAGTAGGGAATCATGAGTGAGTCTCTGTGGCGCAATCGGTTAGCGCGTTCGGCTGTTAACCGAAAGGTTGGTGGTTCAAGCCCACCCAGGGACGTCTATTTATTTTGATGCCATAGCTTCTAACAAACTGAAGAGCATAGTCCTAAACTTTCAAAAAAACACTATGAACCCTCACACCGCCCCTTACTTTTTCTCATAAATACTGTAGTTGAAAAGGTTTTGCTGATAAAAAGTCTGGTGTGGACTTTCCATTATTGGATGGCAAAGGAAAAGCAAAGTAGGGAATCATGAGTGAGTCTCTGTTGCGCAATCGGTTAGCGCGTTCGGCTGTTAACCGAAAAGTTGGTGGTTCAAGCCCACCCAGGGACGTCTATTTATTTTGATGCCATAGCTTTTAACATGCTACAACAAACTGAAGAGCATAGTCCTAAACTTTCAAAAAAACTCTATGAACCCTCACACCACCCCTTACTTTTTCTCATAAATACTGTAGTTGAAAAGGCTTTGCTGTTAAAAAGTCTGGTGTGGACTTTCCATTAATGGATGGCAAAGGAAATGCAAAGTAGTGAATCCTGAGTGAGTCTCTGTGGTGCTTTCGGTTAGCGCGTTCGGCTGTTACACAAAAGGTTCGTGATTCAAACCCACCCAGGGAAGTCTATTTATTTTGATGCCATAGCTTTTAACTTGCTATAACAAACTGCAGGGCATAGTCCTAACCTTTCAAAAAACTTTCCATCACTGGATGGCAAAGGAGAAGCAAATTAGTTAACCAGGTGTGTGTCTCTGTGGCGCAATCGGTTAGCACGTTAGGCTGTTAACCGAAAGGTTGGTGGTTCAAGCCCACCCAGGGACGTCTATTTATTTTAATGCCATAGCTTCTAACATGCTACAACAAACTGAAGAGCATAGTCCTAACCTTTCAAAAAAACACTATGAACCCTCACACCGCCCCTTACTTTTTCTCATAAATACTGTAGTTGAAAAGGTTTTGCTGTTAAAAAGTATGGTGTGGACTTTCCATTACTGGATGGCAAAGGAAAAGCAAAGTAGGGTATCATGAGTGAGTCTCTGTTGCGCAATCGGTTAGCGCGTTCGGCTGTTAACCGAAAAGTTGGTGGTTCAAGCCCACCCAGGGACGTCTATTTATTTTGATGCCATAGCTTTTAACATGCTACAACAAACTGAAGAGCATAGTCCTAAACTTTCAAAAAAACTCTATGAACCCTCACACCACCCCTTACTTTTTCTCATAAATACTGTAGTTGAAAAGGCTTTGCTGTTAAAAAGTCTGGTGTGGACTTTCCATTAATGGATGGCAAAGGAAATGCAAAGTAGTGAATCCTGAGTGAGTCTCTGTGGTGCTTTCGGTTAGCGCGTTCGGCTGTTACACAAAAGGTTCGTGATTCAAACCCACCCAGGGAAGTCTATTTATTTTGATGCCATAGCTTTTAACTTGCTATAACAAACTGCAGGGCATAGTCCTAACCTTTCAAAAAACTTTCCATCACTGGATGGCAAAGGAGAAGCAAATTAGTTAACCAGGTGTGTGTCTCTGTGGCGCAATCGGTTAGCACGTTAGGCTGTTAACCGAAAGGTTGGTGGTTCAAGCCCACCCAGGGACGTCTATTTATTTTAATGCCATAGCTTCTAACATGCTACAACAAACTGAAGAGCATAGTCCTAACCTTTCAAAAAAACACTATGAACCCTCACACCGCCCCTTACTTTTTCTCATAAATACTGTAGTTGAAAAGGTTTTGCTGTTAAAAAGTATGGTGTGGACTTTCCATTACTGGATGGCAAAGGAAAAGCAAAGTAGGGTATCATGAGTGAGTCTCTGTTGCGCAATCGGTTAGCGCGTTCGGCTGTTAACCGAAAAGTTGGTGATTCAAGCCCACCCAGGGACGTCTATTTATTTTGATGCCATAGCTTTTAACATGCTACAACAAACTGAAGAGCATAGTCCTAAACTTTCAAAAAAACTCTATGAACCCTCACACCACCCCTTACTTTTTCTCATAAATACTGTAGTTGAAAAGGCTTTGCTGTTAAAAAGTCTGGTGTGGACTTTCCATTAATGGATGGCAAAGGAAATGCAAAGTAGTGAATCCTGAGTGAGTCTCTGTGGTGCTTTCTGTTAGCGCGTTCGGCTGTTACCCGAAAGGTTCGTGATTCAAACCCACCCAGGGAAGTCTATTTATTTTGATGCCATAGCTTTTAACTTGCTACAACAAACTGCAGGGCATAGTCCTAACCTTTCAAAAAACTTTCCATCACTGGATGGCAAAGGAGAAGCAAATTAGTTAACCAGGTGTGTGTCTCTGTGGCGCAATCGGTTAGCGCGTTCGGCTGTTAACCGAAAGGTTGGTGGTTCAAGCCCACCCAGGGACGACTATTTATTTTAATGCCATAGCTTCTAACATGCTACAACAAACTGAAGAGCATAGTCCTAACCTTTCAAAAAAACACTATGAACCCTCACACCGCCCCTTACTTTTTCTCATAAATACTGTAGTTGAAAAGGTTTTGCTGTTAAAAAGTCTGGTGTGGACTTTCCATTACTGGATGGCAAAGGAAAAGCAAAATAGGGAATCCTGAGTGAGTCTCTGTGGTGCATTCGGTTAGCGCGTTCGGCTGTTACCCAAACGGTTGGTGATTCAAGCCCACCCAGGGACGTCTATTTATTTTGATGCCATAGCTTTTAACATGCTACAACAAACTGAAGAGCATAGTCCTAACCTTTCAAAAAAACGCTATGAACCCTCACACCGCCCCTTACTTTTTCTCATAAATAATGTAGTTGAAAAGGCTTTGCTGTTAAAAAGTCTGGTGTGGACTCTCCATTACTGAACTGCAAAGGAAAAGCAAAGTAGATAATCAAGAGTATGTCTCTGTGGCGCAATCGGTTAGCACGTTCGGCTGTTAAACCGAAAGGTTGGTGGTTCAAGCCCACCCAGGGACATCTATTTATTTTGATGCCATAGCTTTTAACATGCTACAACAAACTGAAGAGCATAGTCCTAACCTTTCAAAAAAACACTATGAACCCTCACACTGCCCCTTACTTTTTCTCATAAATACTGTAGTTGAAAAGGCTTTGCTGTTAAAAAGTCTGGTGTGGACTTTCCATTAATGGATGGCAAAGGAAATGCAAAGTAGGGAATCCTGAGTGAGTCTCTGTGGTGCTTTCGGTTAGCGCGTTCGGCTGTTACCCGAAAGGTTCGTGATTCGAACCCACCCAGGGAAGTCTATTTATTTT
This sequence comes from Discoglossus pictus, assembly GCA_027410445.1. Classification (NCBI taxonomy): domain Eukaryota; kingdom Metazoa; phylum Chordata; class Amphibia; order Anura; family Alytidae; genus Discoglossus; species Discoglossus pictus. The sequence continues at coordinate 13,605 of JAPZIH010000845.1, read as the reverse complement.
GATGCCATAGCTTTTAACTTGCTATAACAAACTGCAGGGCATAGTCCTAACCTTTCAAAAAACTTTCCATCACTGGATGGCAAAGGAGAAGCAAATTAGTTAACCAGGTGTGTGTCTCTGTGGCGCAATCGGTTAGCGCGTTCGGCTGTTAACCGAAAGGTTGGTGGTTCAAGCCCACCCAGGGACGTCTATTTATTTTAATGCCATAGCTTCTAACATGCTACAACAAACTGAAGAGCATAGTCCTAACCTTTCAAAAAAACACTATGAACCCTCACACCGCCCCTTACTTTGCCTCATAAATACTGTAGTTGAAAAGGTTTTGCTGTTAAAAAGTCTGGTGAAGACTTTCCATTACTGGATGGCAAAGGAAAAGCAAAGTAGGGAATCACGAGTGAGTCTCTGTGGTGCATTCGGTTAGCGCGTTCGGCTGTTACCCAAACGGTTGGTGATTCAAGCCCACCCAGGGACGTCTATTTATTTTGATGCCATAGCTTTTAACATGCTACAACAAACTGAAGAGCATAGTCCTAACCTTTCAAAAAAACGCTATGAACCCTCACACCGCCCCTTATTTTTTCTCATAAATAATGTAGTTGAGAAGGCTTTGCTGTTAAAAAGTCTGGTGTGGACTCTCCATTACTGGATGGCAAAGGAAAAGCAAAGTAGATAATCAAGAGTATGTCTCTGTGGCGCAATCGGTTAGCACATTCGGCTGTTAAACCGAAAGGTTGGTGGTTCAAGCCCATCCAGGGACGTCTATTTATTTTGATGCCATAGCTTTTAACATGCTACAACAAACTGAAGAGCATAGTCCTAACCTTTCAAAAAAACACTATGAACCCTCACACTGCCCCTTACTTTTTCTCATAAATACTGTAGTTGAAAAGGCTTTGCTGTTAAAAAGTCTGGTGTGGACTTTCCATTAATGGATGGCAAAGGAAATGCAAAGTAGGGAATCCTGAGTGAGTCTCTGTGGTGCTTTCGGTTAGCGCGTTCGGCTGTTACCCAAACGGTTGGTGATTCAAGCCCACCCAGGGACGTCTATTTATTTTGATGCCATAGCTTTTAACATGCTACAACAAACTGAAGAGCATAGTCCTAACCTTTCAAAAAAACGCTATGAACCCTCACACCGCCCCTTACTTTTTCTCATAAATAATGTAGTTGAAAAGGCTTTGCTGTTAAAAAGTCTGGTGTGGACTCTCCATTACTGAACTGCAAAGGAAAAGCAAAGTAGATAATCAAGAGTATGTCTCTGTGGCGCAATCGGTTAGCACGTTCGGCTGTTAAACCGAAAGGTTGGTGGTTCAAGCCCACCCAGGGACGTCTATTTATTTTGATGCCATAGCTTTTAACATGCTACAACAAACTGAAGAGCATAGTCCTAACCTTTCAAAAAAACACTATGAACCCTCACACTGCCCCTTACTTTTTCTCATAAATACTGTAGTTGAAAAGGCTTTGCTGTTAAAAAGTCTGGTGTGGACTTTCCATTAATGGATGGCAAAGGAAATGCAAAGTAGGGAATCCTGAGTGAGTCTCTGTGGTGCTTTCGGTTAGCGCGTTCGGCTGTTACCCGAAAGGTTCGTGATTCAAACCCACCCAGGGAAGTCTATTTATTTTGATGCCATAGCTTTTAACTTGCTATAACAAACTGCAGGGCATAGTCCTAACCTTTCAAAAAACTTTCCATCACTGGATGGCAAAGGAGAAGCAAATTAGTTAACCAGGTGTGTGTCTCTGTGGCGCAATCGGTTAGCGCGTTCGGCTGTTAACCGAAAGGTTGGTGGTTCAAGCCCACCCAGGGACGTCTATTTATTTTAATGCCATAGCTTCTAACATGCTACAACAAACTGAAGAGCATAGTCCTAACCTTTCAAAAAAACACTATGAACCCTCACACCGCCCCTTACTTTTTCTCATAAATACTGTAGTTGAAAAGGTTTTGCTGTTAAAAAGTCTGGTGTGGACTTTCCATTACTGGATGGCAAAGGAAAAGCAAAGTAGGGAATCATGAGTGAGTCTCTGTGGTGCATTCGGTTAGCGCGTTCGGCTGTTACCCAAACGGTTGGTGATTCAAGCCCACCCAGGGACGTCTATTTATTTTGATGCCATAGCTTTTAACATGCTACAACAAACTGAAGAGCATAGTCCTAACCTTTCAAAAAAACGCTATGAACCCTCACACCGCCCCTTACTTTTTCTCATAAATACTGTAGTTGAAAAGGTTTTGCTGATAAAAAGTCTGGTGTGGACTTTCCATTATTGGATGTCAAAGGAAAAGCAAAGTAGGGAATCATGAGTGAGTCTCTGTTGCGCAATCGGTTAGCGCGTTCGGCTGTTAACCGAAAAGTTGGTGGTTCAAGCCCACCCAGGGACGTCTATTTATTTTGATGCCATAGCTTTTAACATGCTACAACAAACTGAAGAGCATAGTCCTAAACTTTCAAAAAAACTCTATGAACCCTCACACCACCCCTTACTTTTTCTCATAAATACTGTAGTTGAAAAGGCTTTGCTGTTAAAAAGTCTGGTGTGGACTCTCCATTACTGGATGGCAAAGGAAAAGCAAAGTAGTGAATCCTGAGTGAGTCTCTGTGGTGCTTTCGGTTAGCGCGTTCGGCTGTTACCCGAAAGGTTCGTGATTCAAACCCACCCAGGGAAGTCTATTTATTTTGATGCCATAGCTTTTAACTTGCTATAACAAACTGCAGGGCATAGTCCTAACCTTTCAAAAAACTTTCCATCACTGGATGGCAAAGGAGAAGCAAATTAGTTAACCAGGTGTGTGTCTCTGTGGCGCAATCGGTTAGCTCGTTCGGCTGTTAACCGAAAGGTTGGTGGTTCAAGCCCACCCAGGGACGTCTATTTATTTTAATGCCATAGCTTCTAACATGCTACAACAAACTGAAGAGCATAGTCCTAACCTTTCAAAAAAACACTATGAACCCTCACACCGCCCCTTACTTTTTCTCATAAATACTGTAGCTGAAAAGGCTTTGCTGTTAAAAAGTATGGTGTGGACTTTCCATTAATGGATGGCAAAGGAAATGCAAAGTAGTGAATCCTGAGTGAGTCTCTGTGGTGCTTTCGGTTAGCGCGTTCGTCTGTTACCCGAAAGGTTCGTGATTTAAACCCACAAAGGGAAGTCTATTTATTTTGATGCCATAGCTTTTAACTTGCTATAACAAACTGCAGGGCATAGTCCTAACCTTTCAAAAAACTTTCCATCACTGGATGGCAAAGGAGAAGCAAATTAGTTAACCAGGTGTGTGTCTCTGTGGCGCAATGGGTTAGCGCGTTCGGCTGTTAACCGAAAGGTTGGTGGTTCAAGCCCACCCAGGGACGTCTATTTATTTTAATGCCATAGCTTCTAACATGCTACAACAGACTGAAGAGCATAGTCCTAACCTTTCAAAAAAACACTATGAACCCTCACACCGCCCCTTACTTTTTCTCATAAATACTGTAGTTGAAAAGATTTTGCTGTTAAAAAGTCTGGTGTGGACTTTCCATTACTGGATGGCAAAGGAAAGCAAAGTAGGGAATCATGAGTGAGTCTCTGTGGTGCATTCGGTTAGCGCGTTCGGCTGTTACCCAAACGGTTGGTGATTCAAGCCCACCCAGGGACGTCTATTTATTTTGATGCCATAGCTTTTAACATGCTACAACAAACTGAAGAGCATAGTCCTAACCTTTCAAAAAACTTTCCATCACTGGATGGCAAAGGAGAAGCAAATTAGTTAACCAGGTGTGTGTCTCTGTGGCGCAATCGGTTAGCGCGTTCGGCTGTTAACCGAAAGGTTGGTGGTTCAAGCCCACCCAGGGACGTCTATTTATTTTAATGCCATAGCTTCTAACATGCTACAACAAACTGAAGAGCATAGTCCTAACCTTTCAAAAAAACACTATGAACCCTCACACCGCCCCTTACTTTTTCTCATAAATACTGTAGTTGAAAAGGTTTTGCTGTTAAAAAGTCTGGTGTGGACTTTCCATTACTGGATGGCAAAGGAAAAGCAAAGTAGGGAATCATGAGTGAGTCTCTGTGGTGCATTCGGTTAGCGCGTTCGGCTGTTACCCAAACGGTTGGTGATTCAAGCCCACCCAGGGACGTCTATTTATTTTGATGCCATAGCTTTTAACATGCTACAACAAACTGAAGAGCATAGTCCTAACCTTTCAAAAAAACGCTATGAACCCTCACACCGCCCCTTATTTTTTCTCATAAATAATGTAGTTGAGAAGGCTTTGCTGTTAAAAAGTCTGGTGTGGACTCTCCATTACTGGATGGCAAAGGAAAAGCAAAGTAGATAATCAAGAGTATGTCTCTGTGGCGCAATCGGTTAGCACGTTCGGCTGTTAAACCGAAAGGTTGGTTGTTCAAGCCCATCCAGGGACGTCTATTTATTTTGATGCCATAGCTTTTAACATGCTACAACAAACTGAAGAGCATAGTCCTAACCTTTCAAAAAAACACTATGAACCCTCACACCGCCCCTTACTTTTTCTCATAAATACTGTAGTTGAAAAGGTTTTGCTGTTAAAAAGTCTGGTGTGGACTTTCCATTACTGGATGGCAAAGGAAAAGCAAAGTACGGAATCATGAGTGAGCCTCTGTTGCGCAATCGGTTAGCGCGTTCGGCTGTTAACCGAAAATTTGGTGGTTCAAGCCCACCCAGGGACGTCTATTTATTTTGATGCCATAGCTTTTAACATGCTACAACAAACTGAAGAGCATAGTCCTAAACTTTCAAAAAAACTCTATGAACCCTCACACCACCCCTTACTTTTTCTCATAAATACTGTAGTTGAAAAGGCTTTGCTGTTAAAAAGTCTGGTGTGGACTTTCCATTACTGGATGGCAAAGGAAAAGCAAAGTAGTGAATCCTGAGTGAGTCTCTGTGGTGCTTTCGGTTAGCGCGTTCGGCTGTTACCCGAAAGGTTCGTGATTCAAACCCACCCAGGGAAGTCTATTTATTTTGATGCCATAGCTTTTAACTTGCTATAACAAACTGCAGGGCATAGTCCTAACCTTTCAAAAAACTTTCCATCACTGGATGGCAAAGGAGAAGCAAATTAATTAACCAGGTGTGTGTCTCTGTGGCGCAATCGGTTAGCGCGTTCGGCTGTTAACCGAAAGGTTGGTGGTTCAAGCCCACCCAGGGACATCTATTTATTTTAATGCCATAGCTTCTAACATGCTACAACAAACTGAAGAGCATAGTCCTAACCTTTCAAAAAAACACTATGAACCCTCACACCGCCCCTTACTTTTTCTCATAAATACTGTAGCTGAAAAGGCTTTGCTGTTAAAAAGTCTGGTGTGGACTTTCCATTAATGGATGGCAAAGGAAATGCAAAGTAGTGAATCCTGAGTGAGTCTCTGTGGTGCTTTCGGTTAGCGCGTTCGGCTGTTACCCGAAAGGTTCGTGATTTAAACCCACCCCGGGAAGTCTATTTATTTTGATGCCATAGCTTTTAACTTGCTATAACAAACTGCAGGGCATAGTCCTAACCTTTCAAAAAACTTTCCATCACTGGATGGCAAAGGAGAAGCAAATTAGTTAACCAGGTGTGTGTCTCTATGGCGCAATGGGTTAGCGCGTTCGGCTGTTAACCGAAAGGTTGGTGGTTCAAGCCCACCCAGGGACGTCTATTTATTTTAATGCCATAGCTTCTAACATGCTACAACAGACTGAAGAGCATAGTCCTAACCTTTCAAAAAAACACTATGAACCCTCACACCGCCCCTTACTTTTTCTCATAAATACTGTAGTTGAAAAGGTTTTGCTGTTAAAAAGTCTGGTGTGGACTTTCCATTACTGGATGGCAAAGGAAAGCAAAGTAGGGAATCATGAGTGAGTCTCTGTGGTGCATTCGGTTAGCGCGTTCGGCTGTTACCCAAACGGTTGGTGATTCAAGCCCACCCAGGGACGTCTATTTATTTTGATGCCTTAGCTTTTAACATGCTACAACAAACTGAAGAGCATAGTCCTAACCTTTCAAAAAAACGCTATGAACCCTCACACCGCCCCTTACTTTTTCTCATAAATAATGTAGTTGAAAAGGCTTTGCTGTTAAAAAGTCTGGTGTGGACTCTCCATTACTGAACTGCAAAGGAAAAGCAAAGTAGATAATCAAGAGTATGTCTCTGTGGCGCTATCGGTTAGCACGTTCGGCTGTTAAACCGAAAGGTTGGTGGTTCAAGCCCATCCAGGGACGTCTATTTATTTTGATGCCATAGCTTTTAACATGCTACAACAAACTGAAGAGCATAGTCCTAACCTTTCAAAAAAACACTATGAACCCTCACACCGCCCCTTACTTTTTCTCATTAATACTGTAGCTGAAAAGGCTTTGCTGTTAAAAAGTATGGTGTGGACTTTCCATTACTGGATGGCAAAGGAAAAGCAAAGTAGGGAATCATGAGTGAGTCTCTGTGGCGCAATCGGTTAGCGCGTTCGGCTGTTAACCGAAAGGTTGGTGGTTCAAGCCCACCCAGGGACGTCTATTTATTTTGATGCCATAGCTTCTAACAAACTGAAGAGCATAGTCCTAACCTTTCAAAAAAACACTATGAACCCTCACACCGCCCCTTACTTTTTCTCATAAATACTGTAGTTGAAAAGGTTTTGCTGTTAAAAAGTCTGGTGTGGACTTTCCATTACTGGATGGCAAAGGAAAAGCAAAGTAGGGAATCATGAGTGAGTCTCTGTTGCGCAATCGGTTAGCGCGTTCGGCTGTTAACCGAAAAGTTGGTGGTTCAAGCCCACCCAGGGACGTCTATTTATTTTGATGCCATAGCTTTTAACATGCTACAACAAACTGAAGAGCATAGTCCTAAACTTTCAAAAAAACACTATGAACCCTCACACCGCCCCTTACTTTTTCTCATAAATACTGTAGTTGAAAAGGTTTTGCTGTTAAAAAGTCTGGTGTGGACTTTCCATCACTGGATGGCAAAGGAGAAGCAAATTAGTTAACCAGGTGTGTGTCTCTGTGGCGCAATCGGTTAGCGCGTTCGGCTGTTAACCGAAAGGTTGGTGGTTCAAGCCCACCCAGGGACGTCTTTTTATTTTGATGCCATAGCTTTTAACTTGCCATAACAAACTGCAGGGCATAGTCCTAAACTTTCAAAAAAACTCTATGAACCCTCACACCACCCCTTACTTTTTCTCATAAATACTGTAGTTGAAAAGGCTTTGCTGTTAAAAAGTGTGGTGTGGACTTTCCATTAATGGATGGCAAAGGAAATGCAAAGTAGTGAATCCTAAGTGAGTCTCTGTGGTGCTTTCGGTTAGCGCGTTCGGCTGTTACCCGAAAGGTTCGTGATTCAAACCCACCCAGGGAAGTCTATTTATTTTAATGCCATAGCTTCTAACATGCTACAACAAACTGAAGAGCATAGTCCTAACCTTTCAAAAAAACACTATGAACCCTCACACCGCCCCTTACTTTTTCTCATAAATACTGTAGTTGAAAAGGTTTTGCTGTTAAAAAGTCTGGTGTGGACTTTCCATTACTGGATGGCAAAGGAAAAGCAAAGTAGGGAATCATGAGTGAGTCTCTGTGGTGCATTCGGTTAGCGCGTTCGGCTGTTACCCAAACGGTTGGTGATTCAAGCCCACCAAGGGACGTCTAGTTATTTTGATGCCATAGCTTTTAACATGCTACAACAAACTGAAGAGCATAGTCCTAACCTTTCAAAAAAACGCTATGAACCCTCACACCGCCCCTTACTTTTTCTCATAAATAATGTAGTTGAAAAGGCTTTGCTGTTAAAAAGTCTGGTGTGGACTCTCCATTACTGAACTGCAAAGGAAAAGCAAAGTAGATAATCAAGAATATGTCTCTGTGGCGCAATCGGTTAGCACGTTCGGCTGTTAAACCGAAAGGTTGGTGGTTCAAGCCCACCCAGGGACGTCTATTTATTTTGATGCCATAGCTTTTAACATGCTACAACAAACTGAAGAGCATAGTCCTAACCTTTAAAAAAAACACTATGAACCCTCACACCGCCCCTTACTTTTTCTCATAAATACTGTAGCTGAAAAGGCTTTGCTGTTAAAAAGTATGGTGTGGACTTTCCATTACTGGATGGCAAAGGAAAAGCAAAGTAGGGAATCATGAGTGAGTCTCTGTGGCGCAATCGGTTAGCGCGTTCGGCTGTTAACCGAAAGGTTGGTGGTTCAAGCCCACCCAGGGACGTCTATTTATTTTGATGCCATAGCTTCTAACAAACTGAAGAGCATAGTCCTAAACTTTCAAAAAAACACTATGAACCCTCACACCGCCCCTTACTTTTTCTCATAAATACTGTAGTTGAAAAGGTTTTGCTGATAAAAAGTCTGGTGTGGACTTTCCATTATTGGATGGCAAAGGAAAAGCAAAGTAGGGAATCATGAGTAAGTCTCTGTTGCGCAATCGGTTAGCGCGTTCGGCTGTTAACCAAAAAAGTTGGTGGTTCAAGCCCACCCAGGGACGTCTATTTATTTTGATGCCATAGCTTTTAACATGCTACAACAAACTGAAGAGCATAGTCCTAACCTTTCAAAAAAACACTATGAACCCTCACACCGCCCCTTACTTTTTCTCATAAATACTGTAGTTGAAAAGGCTTTGCTGTTAAAAAGTCTGGTGTGGACTTTCCATTAATGGATGGCAAAGGAAAAGCAAAGTAGGGAATCGTGAGTGAGTCTCTGTGGCGCTTTCGGTTAGCGCGTTCGGCTGTTACGCGAAAGGTTCGTGATTCAAACCCACCCAGGGAAGTCTATTTATTTTGATGCCATAGCTTTTAACTTGCTATAACAAACTGCAGGGCATAGTCCTAACCTTTCAAAAAACTTTCCATCACTGGATGGCAAAGGAGAAGCAAATTAGTTAACCAGGTGTGTGTCTCTGTGGCGCAATCGGTTAGCGCGTTCGGCTGTTAACCGAAAGGTTGGTGGTTCAAGCCCACCCAGGGACGTATATTTTTTTTAATGCCATAGCTTCTAACATGCTACAACAAACTGAAGAGCATAGTCCTAACCTTTCAAAAAAACGCTATGAACCCTCACACCGCCCCTTACTTTTTCTCATAAATAATGTAGTTGAAAAGGCTTTGCTGTTAAAAAGTCTGGTGTGGACTCTCCATTACTGAACTGCAAAGGAAAAGCAAAGTAGATAATCAAGAGTATGTCTCTGTGGCGCAATCGGTTAGCACGTTCGGCTGTTAAACCGAAAGGTTGGTGGTTCAAGCCCACCCAGGGACGTCTATTTATTTTGATGCCATAGCTTTTAACATGCTACAACAAACTGAAGAGCATAGTCCTAACCTTTCAAAAAAACACTATGAACCCTCACACCGCCCCTTACTTTTTCTCATAAATACTGTAGTTGAAAAGGTTTTGCTGATAAATAGTCTGGTGTGGACTTTCCATTACTGGATGGCAAAGGAGAAGCAAATTAGTTAACCATGTGTGAGTCTCTATGGCGCAATCGGTTAGCGCGTTCGGCTGTTAACCGAAAGGTGGATGGTTCAAGCACACCCAGGGACGTCTATTTATTTTGATGCCATAGCTTCTAACATGCTACAACAAACTGAAGAGCATAGTCCTAACCTTTCAAAAAAACTCTATGAACCCTCACACCGCCCCTTACTTTTTCTCATAAATACTGTAGTTGAAAAGGTTTTGCTGTTAAAAAGTCTGGTGTGGACTTTCCATTACTGGATGGCAAAGGAAAAGCAAAGTAGGGAATCATGAGTGAGTCTCTGTGGTGCATTTGGTTAGCGCGTTCGGCTGTTACCCAAACGGTTGGTGATTCAAGCCCACCCAGGGACGTCTATTTATTTTGATGCCATAGCTTCTAACAAACTGAAGAGCATAGTCCTAACCTTTCAAAAAAACACTATGAACCCTCACACCGCCCCTTACTTTTTCTCATAAATACTGTAGTTGAAAAGGTTTTGCTGTTAAAAAGTCTGGTGTGGACTTTCCATTACTGGATGGCAAAGGAAAAGCAAAGTAGGGAATCATGAGTGAGTCTCTGTTGCGCAATCGGTTAGCGCGTTCGGCTGTTAACCGAAAAGTTGGTGGTTCAAGCCCACCCAGGGACGTCTATTTATTTTGATGCCATAGCTTTTAACATGCTACAACAAACTGAAGAGCATAGTCCTAAACTTTCAAAAAAACACTATGAACCCTCACACCGCCCCTTACTTTTTCTCATAAATACTGTAGTTGAAAAGGTTTTGCTGTTAAAAAGTCTGGTGTGGACTTTCCATCACTGGATGGCAAAGGAGAAGCAAATTAGTTAACCAGGTGTGTGTCTCTGTGGCGCAATCGGTTAGCGCGTTCGGCTGTTAACCGAAAGGTTGGTGGTTCAAGCCCACCCAGGGACGTCTTTTTATTTTGATGCCATAGCTTTTAACTTGCCATAACAAACTGCAGGGCATAGTCCTAAACTTTCAAAAAAACTCTATGAACCCTCACACCACCCCTTACTTTTTCTCATAAATACTGTAGTTGAAAAGGCTTTGCTGTTAAAAAGTGTGGTGTGGACTTTCCATTAATGGATGGCAAAGGAAATGCAAAGTAGTGAATCCTAAGTGAGTCTCTGTGGTGCTTTCGGTTAGCGCGTTCGGCTGTTACCCGAAAGGTTCGTGATTCAAACCCACCCAGGGAAGTCTATTTATTTTGATGCCATAGCTTTTAACTTGCTATAACAAACTGCAGGGCATAGTCCTAACCTTTCAAAAAACTTTCCATCACTGGATGGCAAAGGAGAAGCAAATTAGTTAACCAGGTGTGTGTCTCTGTGGCGCAATCGGTTAGCGCGTTCGGCTGTTAACCGAAAGGTTGGTGGTTCAAGCCCACCCAGGGACGTCTATTTATTTTAATGCCATAGCTTCTAACATGCTACAACAAACTGAAGAGCATAGTCCTAACCTTTCAAAAAAACACTATGAACCCTCACACCGCCCCTTACTTTTTCTCATAAATACTGTAGTTGAAAAGGTTTTGCTGTTAAAAAGTCTGGTGTGGACTTTCCATTACTGGATGGCAAAGGAAAAGCAAAGTAGGGAATCATGAGTGAGTCTCTGTGGTGCATTCGGTTAGCGCGTTCGGCTGTTACCCAAACGGTTGGTGATTCAAGCCCACCAAGGGACGTCTAGTTATTTTGATGCCATAGCTTTTAACATGCTACAACAAACTGAAGAGCATAGTCCTAACCTTTCAAAAAAACGCTATGAACCCTCACACCGCCCCTTACTTTTTCTCATAAATAATGTAGTTGAAAAGGCTTTGCTGTTAAAAAGTCTGGTGTGGACTCTCCATTACTGAACTGCAAAGGAAAAGCAAAGTAGATAATCAAGAGTATGTCTCTGTGGCGCAATCGGTTAGCACGTTCGGCTGTTAAACCGAAAGGTTGGTGGTTCAAGCCCACCCAGGGACGTCTATTTATTTTGATGCCATAGCTTTTAACATGCTACAACAAACTGAAGAGCATAGTCCTAACCTTTCAAAAAAACACTATGAACCCTCACACCGCCCCTTACTTTTTCTCATAAATACTGTAGCTGAAAAGGCTTTGCTGTTAAAAAGTATGGTGTGGACTTTCCATTACTGGATGGCAAAGGAAAAGCAAAGTAGGGAATCATGAGTGAGTCTCTGTGGCGCAATCGGTTAGCGCGTTCGGCTGTTAACCGAAAGGTTGGTGGTTCAAGCCCACCCAGGGACGTCTATTTATTTTGATGCCATAGCTTCTAACAAACTGAAGAGCATAGTCCTAAACTTTCAAAAAAACACTATGAACCCTCACACCGCCCCTTACTTTTTCTCATAAATACTGTAGTTGAAAAGGTTTTGCTGTTAAAAAGTCTGGTGTGGACTTTCCATTATTGGATGGCAAAGGAAAAGCAAAGTAGGGAATCATGAGTAAGTCTCTGTTGCTCAATCGGTTAGCGCGTTCGGCTGTTAACCAAAAAAGTTGGTGGTTCAAGCCCACCCAGGGACGTCTATTTATTTTGATGCCATAGCTTTTAACATGCTACAACAAACTGAAGAGCATAGTCCTAACCTTTCAAAAAAACACTATGAACCCTCACACCGCCCCTTACTTTTTCTCATAAATACTGTAGTTGAAAAGGCTTTGCTGTTAAAAAGTCTGGTGTGGACTTTCCATTAATGGATGGCAAAGGAAAAGCAAAGTAGGGAATCGTGAGTGAGTCTCTGTGGCGCTTTCGGTTAGCGCGTTCGGCTGTTACGCGAAAGGTTCGTGATTCAAACCCACCCAGGGAAGTCTATTTATTTTGATGCCATAGCTTTTAACTTGCTATAACAAACTGCAGGGCATAGTCCTAACCTTTCAAAAAACTTTCCATCACTGGATGGCAAAGGAGAAGCAAATTAGTTAACCAGGTGTGTGTCTCTGTGGCGCAATCGGTTAGCGCGTTCGGCTGTTAACCGAAAGGTTGGTGGTTCAAGCCCACCCAGGGACGTATATTTATTTTAATGCCATAGCTTCTAACATGCTACAACAAACTGAAGAGCATAGTCCTAACCTTTCAAAAAAACGCTATGAACCCTCACACCGCCCCTTACTTTTTCTCATAAATACTGTAGTTGAAAAGGTTTTGCTGATAAAAAGTCTGGTGTGGACTTTCCATTATTGGATGGCAAAGGAAAAGCAAAGTAGGGAATCATGAGTGAGTCTCTGTTGCGCAATCGGTTAGCGCGTTCGGCTGTTAACCGAAAAGTTGGTGGTTCAAGCCCACCCAGGGACGTCTATTTATTTTGATGCCATAGCTTTTAACATGCTACAACAAACTGAAGAGCATAGTCCTAAACTTTCAAAAAAACTCTATGAACCCTCACACCACCCCTTACTTTTTCTCATAAATACTGTAGTTGAAAAGGCTTTGCTGTTAAAAAGTCTGGTGTGGACTTTCCATTAATGGATGGCAAAGGAAATGCAAAGTAGTGAATCCTGAGTGAGTCTCTGTGGTGCTTTCGGTTAGCGCGTTCGGCTGTTACCCGAAAGGTTCGTGATTCAAACCCACCCAGGGAAGTCTATTTATTTTGATGCCATAGCTTTTAACTTGCTATAACAAACTGCAGGGCATAGTCCTAACCTTTCAAAAAACTTTCCATCACTGGATGGCAAAGGAGAAGCAAATTAGTTAACCATGTGTGTGTCTCTGTGGCGCAATCGGTTAGCGCGTTCGGCTGTTAACCGAAAGGTTGGTGGTTCAAGCCCACCCAGGGACGTCTATTTATTTTAATGCCATAGCTTCTAACATGCTACAACAAACTGAAGAGCATAGTCCTAACCTTTCAAAAAAACACTATGAACCCTCACACCGCCCCTTACTTTTTCTCATAAATACTGTAGTTGAAAAGGTTTTGCTGTTAAAAAGTCTGGTGTGGACTTTCCATTAATGGATGGCAAAGGAAATGCAAAGTAGTGAATCCTGAGTGAGTCTCTGTGGTGCTTTCGGTTAGCGCGTTTAGCTGTTACCCGAAAGGTTCGTGATTCAAACCCACCCAGGGAAGTCTATTTATTTTGAAACCATAGCTTTTAACTTGCTATAACAAACTGCAGGGCATAGTCCTA